>OY992876.1:437248932-437316432 GCA_963921405.1 Cepaea hortensis
ACAATCAACCTTACTGACCCTCTTTCATAGGAATCAGTATGAGTGAAGCCTCGTATCTGTAGACCGACCTACTCCGCATACCCCATGTGGCACATCACAGGAACGATACCAATCTCTCTCTCTCTCTCTCTCTCTCTCTCTCTCTCTCTCTCTCTCTCTCTCTCTCTCTCTTTCTCTTTCCCTCTCTCTCTCTCTCTCTCTCTCTCTTCCTCTCTCTCTCGCCCCTCTCTTTCCCTCAAAAATTGCTTCTCTATGCCTACCCATATCATGTGTCAGCATATCCCATGAGGCATATCGCATTAACTATAGCCACCTCTCTCTCTTTCTTTCTCTTTCTCTCCCTCTCTCTCTCTCTCTTCTCATGTGTGCCTTACACACGTCCATGTACACTATTGTATGAATGTCTGTTGAGTGGTGTGGATGTATGTGTGTGCGCTCGCACATATCAGTCCACCCTGACTTTGGGACTCGCCTCACAGCAACATAAAGGAATGCAGAATGTGAGTTTGGTTAGTATCACCATCATACTTGGGTGCACACTCCATTGCTCTTCAATATTTGTCCACATTGGGTCCTACCCATTCACTGGCACCCACTCATGCTTTGTGTATGCATCCACTGGGATTGTTCAGATACCATTCTCAGACCACTATCACAGGTTGCCGTCCTACCTTCCTGCCTCCGCCCCCCCCCCCACCTGCCCCTTCTTTCAATGTACCACTTCCGCTCCAGTACCTGGGATGCTCACTGAACCGTCACACCCACTGTTCCGTCATCATCCTACACCCCACTCCCTCGGTTGGGTATAAAAAGCAGACATGGATGATATACGCGGTTATACAAAGCTCGGAATTCTGGGGTAAGTATGAACATATTTTTCCAATTTTAATTTTCGCTTCATTGCCTTAATTTTTTAATCTTTTCATTCTTCTCGTCCTGTCGTCACGTGTTGATGTAGTCATGGGAGATCTCCTTGGCTATATGTTGTGTTTTATGAATGTGTTTGTTTACTGATGAAGGCTAATCGCCACAACGTCCTGTATGTGTCGTAATTCTGTTATGTAAAGCTGCACTACTTTGTGTCATTATATATTGTTTACGTATTCTATATTGGAACTGTGCCAGTGTAAAACAACGGGGCTCTATTTTAGAAACCATAGTTTACAGGAACGACATTGTAGCACTCCAGGAGACGAGACTGGGCGATCAGCCACTCCGAATTGCCGGCTTCAAATGTTTCTACAACAGACGACATCTGGGAACGGCGATTCTCGTTCGCGACAGCATGGTGGCGTCAGAGCTAGACATGTCCAGTTGGGACAGTGACGATATACAAATACAGGCGTTGAGAGTTCAGTCCAGTATACCATTCATGTTGGTTAATGTTTATGCCCGCAATGCGAGTGTGGACGCCCAGAAGTTGCAGTGCTTAAGTGGCATATTAGGCCACGAGAGAAATGTTATTTTCTGTGGTGACTTCAACGCTAAAGGCAGATCATGGGGAAACACTTCCTCCAATACACAAGGGGAGGAGCTCGAGACTGCACTGGAAACCATCGACCTGGTGTGTATCAAGAGTGGCTGTGTCACCAGGACAGCAAGCCGTCCAGGCGATGAGGACAGTGCTATTGATCTGGCGCTAGTTTCACCTTTACTCACTACAGTGTGTAGATGGGGTGTCCTAGGACACCATGGCAGCGACCACCACCCTTGCAGCATATTGGTGGAGAAAGGCAGAACCAGGCAGCACAAGCTAAAGGTAAAGACGTTCCAGTATGACAGTACAGGGCAAGATGTGGTGAGTAAAATAAGACGTGACAAGCGCAGAACGTTTCAAGACAGGAAAAAAAGCTGGGAGCAGCCACCGTGGTGGAGTTTCGAGGTGGAGAAGGCGTGGGTGGATAAGCGTAGTGCTGTAAGGAGATGGCAAAATGCCAAGAAGAACAGAGCTGGTCATCCTAGTCCCTGCTTGCACTTAGAAAGAGATATGCACACAAAAGTAAGCTATTTCAAAAAACTGGTCACGGTGGTTAAAAGTGAAAAATGGGCAGAGGTGTGTCAAAGAGTAAGCACAGACAAGTCACTGAAATTGTTCTGGCGACTACATAAAAGCATGAGTGGTGTAGTCAAGAATAAGAGCATTTCTGACTTCCAAGGTGCTGACCTCATCTGGCAGAGGACTGACGAGGACAAGGGCAAAGCCCTCTTTGAACGCTACCTTGAGCAGAGCAACCAGACAGACATGAGAGGCCGAAATCTGGCCAAGGAGGTCACCTCAGACAGATGCAAGGCCCAGAACACTTCGGATGAAGACACAGTGACAGTGAAAGAAATCAAGGCGGTGCTTCGACGATCAAAAAACAGTGCTCCAGGTCCTGATGGCATAAGATACGACGACATAAATAGGTGTACCGACAATGAGCTAGAGAAACTAGCAGACATGTACAACAACAGTATAGGGAGTGCTAGCATCAAGGATGAATGGTTACACAGCTATCTGATTCCCTTGCCGAAGCCTGACAAAGACCACAAAAAAATTCAGGGATATCGAATTATAACCATGCAGAATACAATAGACAAGCTGCTGGAGAAGGTAATTGCCACGACAATATCAAGCCAACTAGAGAGGCAAGGTGTTTTCCCACCCACCCTGGGTGGGTACCGTCCAAAGAGAGAAACCTGGACCAATGCAGCAGTCTTTGCCCAGGATATCTATGAAGGTTTCCACTCAGGCACTGAAACCGTTGCTGCAGCGATTGATCTTGAGGACGCATACAACAGAGTACCACTGGATTTTTTAATGTTTCAGCTTCTCGAACTAAACGTAAGTCCATTCCTCCTTAGTTGGATCGCTGCAGCCCTCTTCCAACGGAAAGTAGTTTTTAGATGTGGCAGTTGGACTTCGGAACCAACAACAATATATCCTGGCCTACCACAGGGATCACCATTATCTCCGGTACTGTTCAACGCCTACACAGTGAGAATCACCAGTGAGCAGATCACTGGACCTGGCAGGACATTGTCATATGCCGATGATGTTTTAGTGTATCGTCAGGGGAAGGATAGAGAGGAGGTTGCTGTGGAACTACAAACCGAACTCAATCGCATAAGTACTTGGTGTGATGAAGCTGGGGCAATGGTCAACCCAACAAAGGCAACAGTGACTTGGTTCTCGTTGAATAATCATATTGTCAACAATCCAACACCAACTGTAATGCTGTGTTCAGAGACGGTGGAAAGAACGCAGGCAATGAATTACCTGGGGATACGGTTTGATCGAAGCCTTGCTTATAATGTGCACATAGACCAGGTGATAACAAAGGCCAAGCGGGGTTTGGCAGCGATGCGGGTGATGGCGGCAGCAAACTGTGCGCAGCGCCATCTATGTCTTCTGTACGAGGGGCTGGTCATGTCTGTTTTGGAGTATGCAATGGCAATCTTGACTCTCAGCCATAAGCAGATAGAAAGGATGGAAAGGATACATAATGAAGCTATGCGCAATATTCTTGGATGTACAAGAGATACAGCATGCAGGGCGATGCGCTTCCTTCTTGATTTTCCAACCATTGAAGAGAGAATACAAGTTTGCAGGGCACGCGCCTACCTCAGAATTAACGCAAACACACAACATCCACTGCATAGTGAAATTAGGAAAGTGAAGGGCAGCAGGTAAAAAGAGGACGGTCGTGGATGGGTCAAGCCGAAGACATTCTTCAACAGGTGTGTTCACTTGAGGACTTAGAACCTGGCGAGGAGTGGGTGCAAGTGCCAACAGACTTCTGCACATCCTTTTCAGTTTGCATCCAACTAGATAGAAAATGCAGACAAGAAAATCCGGCTGCTGTTGAGGCTGAAGTACAAGCGTTGATTTTCGAGAATTCGCTAGACGGTGACGCGGTCATCTACACAGATGGGTCGGTCGTCCGACATGTGAGAAGCTCATGGGCCTTTACAGCTCGGGCCGGAGGGAGAATTGTGAAGGAGGACTCTGGTGCTTTCACTGAAACCACAAGTAGCCTGACCATGGAAGTCATGGCAGTAAGTAAAGCAATAACATGGCTCGAGACACAGACATTCACTAGGGCTTGTTTCCTTAGCGACTCAATGAACATGATCAAGAGGATAGAGGAGGGGTCGATCCGAAGAGAATGGTTGCTGCCTCTGAAGCGGTCTCGGCTGGCAAAGATTAGTTTCATCTTCGTGCCAGGGCATGCGGGAGTACAAGGAAATGAGCGGGCTGACAAGCTCGCAGGTGAGGCTACTGTGGAGGGCGGACGCGCCATGGACCAGGCTGACATTCTGAATGCTCTACGTGAAGTGAGACTTTTGCGAGAACCAAGTGATGACTGTGAATCTACAACAATGGCCAGACTGCGAGAGCAGCAAATTAAAAGAGGGGTGGCCAAACAAGAACACTACGCAGGAAGCCAAAGAAGATTGATAAACCAACACAGAACTGGCGTCGTTAGCCGCTACACGCTGCGGGATTTGCTGAGGAGGGGATCCGAGCACTTATGGACTGAATGAGCATTTATGGACTGAATGGTTCGATGTGCAACGAGGATGATCTGTCGACTAACTATATATTGTTTACATTTTCACAGCTTTCCCGCAGTTCCATAAATTTTTTTTTTTCGTTGTGAGGAGGGGGTTAATGTGACAAGCATGAGAAACGCTCAAAGTACGGTAGGTGTGAGGTAAAACATGTTAAAGAAAATGTCCAGCAAACAGGGTAGTCTTAAGAGAGTTAAGATCAGTGTTAAGTGATGTAGCATATCACTCAAGGAAAAATCACACATATGTTCATCAAGTCCTGCTCAGCAGAAGTCAGGTTTCTGCAGACCAACTAGACCATGAGCCCAGTGTATAAGCCTCTCAGTAACCTCTGTCTTCCATCCGTGAGCCATCATTTTCTTCTACTTTGATACTAACTTCTTGGTAGTATATCGTATCACCATCAACAAGTAAACCTGTATGTGGAACCTGTAGAATAGAGAATCCCCTGGTGAGAGCAACTCAATTCTGACCTTAATTAGGTGAGTGTAGGCCGATAGCAGCACTCAGATCTATAACAGAGAACCGAACTCTGTTATACGGCCAAATAGCTCATCACATTGGTCTGAGACATGGAAACACAAAGAAAGATTAAAGGAAACGGGTAGAAACCCAGCAGATGCCCTACTGGAAGATCCTACCATTTCACATTCCCTTCATCCCTCCCAACCATCCTCAATCTCTCTAATTATTATCCCACTACATTGTCCTTAACTCCCTGAGTTAAATGATATATTACACAAGCTAGTTAAAGCTACACAATAGGTTACTAGTGCCGACACTCCTATAATACTTTCTAGCACCGCACTTATAGAACATTCTATCACCGCACAATACTGTACTCTATTCCTAATCATACTCTAAGTTAGATATGATTAATAGACTACCATATGCCTATTCCGGTTGATGATTGAGACTATGCAATCACAGACTGGATCTATGTCCGCCGATAAATATCAACACTTTGACACTATAGTCTCTTTCAATTAACACAACTCGGAATACTGCGCCGATCTTTAACACTTCAGAATTTTTGGTCGACTCACTCCAACTTGTTTACCACAGCTGGTTTTTAATCGGGGCTTGCGTGACGTCACCAAAAAGTCTAGACGCTGATCAGTCCAGAGTCTGGCTTTTTCCCTGTTTTAGACTGACTGGAATCAGTTTGCTTTCATCGGGGAAATCTTTGTCTCGTACAACAAAAGTCCTGTCTGTCTGTGAGCCAGGGGATTTTTCCCCACATCACAGAATCCATCCGACGTCTGTCCAGACCTTCCGTCTACAACTTCAAAGGCTGTCTACCGCCTTGCAGACGGATGGCGCCATTGTACGTTTCTCGAACAACCCACATCATACAGAAATGCCGACCGTGTGCAGACAGTTTTCGCGACATATTTTGTTCCTCAGTCCCCTGATCATCGAAGGATTGCCTGTTTATGTAGACGAATGTCGGGTCTTGTTTGTCATCGATCGAAACTATCAAGTTTTTCCGCGACATAGGCCCCCTCCTAAGAGAGTAGTCCGCAACAACTCGTTCTTCTTGGAGGTTCGATCCAGATGGTCTATTCCTCTTCTTCAGGAGCTGGATGTCTAGACAGGAAATCAGCTCCAACATTTTCCTTCCCAGATATATACTCCACTGTAAAGTGGTATGGCTGAAGTAGCAACGACCACCGCATCAAACGGGCGTTGAGCTTCTGAGAAGTGGCCAGGAACATCAAGGGTTGATGATCCGACTGAACCCGAAACTGAATTCCATACAAATAGGGCTGGAATTTTTACACGGCCCATACGAGAGATAAACACACACACACACACACTCTCTCTCTCTCTCTCTCTCTCTCTCTCTCTCTCTCTCTCTCTCTCTCCTCTCTCTCTCTCTCTCTCTCTCTCTCTAAACCATCTTGCTACTCTATGCCTACCTATACCATGCGCACTACCGGTGGTCGGATCTTATACAACCCCAATAACACAAGCATTGGGTGATTTTATCCTAAAATACGTTGTATAACAATCAACCTTACTGACCCTCTTTCATAGGAATCAGTATGAGTGAAGCCTCGTATTTGTAAACCGACCTACTCCGCACACCCCATGTGGCACATCACAGGAACGATACCAATCTCTCTCTCTCTCTCTCTCTCTCTCTCTCTCTCTCTCTCTCTCTCTCTCTCTCTCTCTCTCTCTCTCTTTCTTTCTTTCTTTCTTTCTCTTTCCCTCTCTCTCTCTCTCTCTCTCTCTCTTCCTCTCTCTCTCGCCCCTCTCTTTCCCTCAAAAATTGCTTCTCTGTGCCTACCCATATCATGTGTCAGCATATCCCATGTGGCATATCGCATTAACTATAGCCACCTCTCTCTCTTTCTTTCTCTTTCTCTCTCCCCCTCTCTCTCTCTCTCTCTTTTCTCATGTGTGCCTTACACACGTCCATGTACACTATTGTATGAATGTCTGTTGAGTGGCGTAGATGTATGTGTGTGCGCTCGCACATATCAGTCCACCCTGACTATGGGACTCGCCTCACAGCAACATAAAGGAATGCAGAATGTGAGTTTGGTTAGTATCACCATCATACTTGGGTGCACACTCCATTGCTCTTCAATATTTGTCCACATTGGGTCCTACCCATTCACTGGCACCCACTCATGCTTTGTGTATGCATCCACTGGGATTGTTCAGATACCATTCTCAGACCACTATCACAGGTTGTCGTCCTACCTTCCTGCCTCCGCCCCCCCCCACCTGCCCCTTCTTTCAATGTACCACTTCCGCTCCAGTACCTGGGATGCTCACTGAACCGTCACACCCACTGTTCCGTCATCATCCTACACCCCACTCCCTCGGTTGGGTATAAAAAGCAGACATCGATGATATTCGCAGTTATACAAAGCTCGGAATTCTGGGGTAAGTATGAACATATTTTTCCAATTTTAATTTTCGCTTCATTGCCTTAATTTTTTAATCTTTTCATTCTCCTCGTCCTGTCGTCACGTGTTGATGTAGTCATGGGAGATCTCCATGGCTATATGTTGTGTTTTATGAATGTGTTTGTTTACTGATGAAGGCTAATCGCCACAACGTCCTGTATGTGTCGTAATTCTGTTATGTAAAGCTGCACTACTTTGTGTCATTATATATTGTTTACATTTTCACAGCTTTCCCGCAGTTCCATCAATTTTTTTTCGTTGTGAGGAGGGGGTTAATGTGACAAGCATGAGAAACGCTCAAAGTACGGTAGGTGTGAGGTAAAACATGTTAAAGAAAATGTCCAGCAAACAGGGTAGTCTTAAGAGAGTTAAGATCAGATTGCCAGCTAGTGTCCGCGTAAATCAAGGCCAAACGGGTAGAATTTGGTTAAGGAGACAGTTAATAAATGTGAAATCTAAAAGGTAAGGTAGCTAAGATTCATGGGAACCCGCAGTGAACTGTTCAAGAATTAACTGAATTCCCATGGGGTAAACTGACTGTGACAATACGCACAGAAGGGCACAGACTGGTCGGAGCACTGAGGCTCAGGCAAGTTAGGGAAACTTGGCTCGGGGTTAGAAAGGGGGGGGGGGGCAAGTTAGGAAAACTTGACCCAGCGGAAATACTCAGAGGAGTTGGTTATAGTCGAACTAAGGCATTTTATAAAGTAAAACATGATGAACTTATTAACATTTTGGAAGATATCAACATTGTTGGGAAAGATCTCAGAATAATAAAGAATATTTACTGGAACCATGTAGCAGCAATTAAAATAGGAAATAAAGAGAACTATTGGGAAAAATAAAGCTAGGAGTACGACAGGAATGTGCCTTGTCATCGGATCTCTTCTCCCTCTTTGGCGAAATAATAATGAGAGAGATCAAAGAGAAGCAAGGAATACTAATCGGGGGTTATAATATGAACATTAGACTCTATGCAGATGACACAGTATTGGTGGCAGATAATGCAAACATGTCTACAATAGTTAGTGGACATTATAGTAACAGACAGTGCAAAGAAAGGACTTCTCCCTCTTTAGCGAAGTAATAATGAGAGAGATCAAAGCGAAGCAAGAAATACTAATCTGGGGTTATAATATAAACAATAGACGTTATGCAGATGGCAGATAATGCAAACATGTCTACAACAGTTAGTGGACATTATAGTAACAGACAGTACAAAGAAAGGACTCTCCTTGAATATCAAGAAAGCAGTAACAATGGTGATATTAAATAGCATGGTGACACCAAAATGTGAAAAGGAAATAAAAAGCAACATTTTTAACTTAGTGGATAATTTATACCTAGGGACATTTATAACATAAGATGGAAGATGCACAATATAGATCAAGAGCAGAATAGGGCTTGCAAAAGCCGCATTTCATAAGAGTATCTGATGCAATAGGTCAAGATCATTGGATGTAAGAAAGAGAGTGCTAAAATGCTATATTGAACCTGTATAACTTTATGGAAGTGAATCTTGGAATGCAAATGAACAAATTAGGACGAACTTGGAAGCAACAGAGATGAGGTTCCTTAGACGAATGTTGCGAATTCCTTGGACTGCTAGAGTAACAAACAGCGATTGCCTGAAAGAGGCTAATAAAACTCGAACAATATATACAACAATAAGAAATAGACCAACAGCTTTCTTTGGTCATGTGATGAGAAGAAAGGCATTGAAGAACATCGTGACAACTGGAAAGATCAAAGGGAAGAGAGGCAAACCAATAGAAATGATACTGGATGGATTGAGACGGTGGAAAGCAGGAATATCATCAGCAGAGTAGAACCAGAACACCGAAGACCGAGATCTGTAGTGAGCCATGAACGCCTACGCCAGCCGACAGGGCGCTTGATTTTGATGATCATTATTATTATTATCATCATCATCGTCATCGTGATTATCATCGACGTCATCATTATTATCACCATTATAATAGTAACGATTTGCATTGCAACACTCCTAGATTCCCAACATATAATAATTCTACAACAAAAACTACATACTATGAGAAGAGTTAAAATATCAGCTGCTAATGACAGAGTTAATCTGGGCCCGCGAAACAAAGGTTAGAAAAATGGTCAGAAAAACATAAAAATATCTGATATAATCTGTTCTCCCTTCAAAGACCACTGCGCCCTGGCAATGTGACACGATATGTGACAAGTTGGCTTTCACATGGCCAAATTTGGGAGGCATTTTTGTTTCTACACACCAAGCTGGTAGAATATTGATTGCTGCTGAAAGAGGAAACCGAAGGATGAAAGAAAGGGTTGACTGGGGAAATAAAAGAGAACTTGGGAACCAAGTGTGGTGTTAATAAAGGATTTGCCAGGATAATGTTAACTGCAGATAATAGTTGTTCTAGTTTTCAATAATGGATGGGGAATTGGTGTGTACATAACAGGCAACTATGTGCAACACTGATGCTGTCAGAGCTAAGAACTAGGAAAGATGCAGTATAACATGATATCGATAATGTTAGAACAATAAGTGCATGAACACACAATTACAATAACGATTCTACTTAACCGTATTATTTTGTAGTAGTAGTAGTAGTAGTAGTAGTAGTAGTAGTAGTAGTAGTAGTAGTAGTAGTAGTAGTAGTAGTAGTAGTAGTGGTAGTAGTAGTAGTAGTAGTAGCAGTAGTAGTAGTAGTAGTAGTAGTAGTAGTAGTAGTAGTAGTAGTAGTAGTAGTAGTAGTAGTAGTAGTAGTAGTAGTAGTAGTATTAGTAGCAATTGTGGTGGTGGTAGTGGTGGTGGTAGTAGTGGTGGTGATGGTAGTGGTTGTAGTAGTAGTAGTAGTAGTAGTAGTAGTAGTAGTAGTAGTAGTAGTAGTAGTAGTAGTAGTAGTAGTAGTAGTAGTATTAGTAGCAATTGTGGTGGTGGTAGTGGTGGTGGTAGTAGTGGTGGTGATGGTAGTGGTTGTAGTAGTAGTAGTAGTAGTAGTAGTAGTAGTAGTAGTAGTAGTAGTAGTAGTAGTAGTAGTAGTAGTAGTAGTAGTAGTAGTAGTAGTAGTAGTAGTAGTAGTAGTAGTAGTAGTAGTAGTAGTAGTAGTAATAGTGGCACATATTTTGGGCACGTTATGAGAATAAATAAAATAGAGAACTTGGTGACAACTGGCAAATCTGAGGGGAAATAATAAGGGGAAGGCAGAGAGGTAAATATCTGGATGGCTTGGCCACGTTGTATGGCCGAGACAAGAACACTGAGCGGATCCTAGACTCTGGTGATCGTGTGAGATGGCGAAACATGACCGTCCACGCTTATCGACATGGCACATGATAATGATGAGTGTGTCCTCTAGTGCAGTGGTTCTCAACCTTTTTTGGCCTATGCACCCCTTCATCATATGTTCAGAGTATCACCCCCCCCCCCCACCTTTCGTATTTACTCCATATAAATCCCCCCCTCCCTTAATCTCCCCTCACTTACGTAAAAAAGGAAGATAAATGTAATAACACCTACTAGAACAAGTCTAGACGTCTACATAAAACGTAATTTGCGATCTACTTACGTCATAAAACGAATTTCAGAAGGGCGAGAAGTACAGAACCATAAAGTATTGCGGGAAAAACAATGTCAAGTAATCGGTTCTTGTATTAAGGCGAACTTGAAATTTTTTAAAATTCTAACTGAATATTCTAAAAGACAGATGCGTATAATAAAAGAGCAGTGAAGTCAACAGGATAGAGCAGCAATTATTTAGGTAGTTAGTTATCAGTTGGGGTATTTTCATTGCACTCCGGACAGATCCATAGGTGCTCAGATCCTCTCCCCAGCATATGCATCAGCGTCCGGTGGCTAATAGTGCCAGTTCTGTGTTGGTTGACGAGGCACCTCGTTTTCCCGATGTACCTCTCGTGTCTGGCAGTGCCAATTCTTACTTCCAAGTCTTCTATCCTAGACAGCGATGTGGATTCACTGACGTCAAAGTCCTCTGTTCTCGCCATATCTTTAAGGACGTTAATAACATCGGCACCATCTATGGGCTGGCCATATACAGGGGGTGCAGAGCCAGCCAGTTTATGAGCTCGTTCATTTCCCTCGACTCCCACATGTCCCGGGACGAAGATGAAGGTGACTTTACGGACTACAGACTTCCGCAGCGACTCAGTCCAATGTCTACATACAGATCCAGCTTCGACCTTCTGAATCATGCTCATTGTATCACTTAGTACACACACGTTGGTATAATGCTGTGATTCCTGCCATATGAAAGCCTGTGTAACTGCCATCACCTCCATCGTCATGCTGCTCGTGGTCATAGAATGGGCACCACTGGATTCTTGAACGGTTCGGCCGGCTGAAAAGGCTGTAAATGCCCACGCACTTCTCTGCTGCTATACAACAGATCCATCTGTATAGATGAGCACTTCGGGGCTATCTGAGTGTTCATAGATGAACGCGTTGACCTCTGCATTGACAGCGGTAGGGTTCTGGTCTCTGCACCGTCTGAACTGCAATGTTTTTAGGTTGTCCTGGAGTAGGTTCGGCCTTGTTGAAGACTAGAATCATATTCTTCTTGTTCTTCCTTGTTCTTCTGTCCCGAATTGAAGTGGGGTGGGATGGGGTGGGGAGGGTAGGAAACCTTTCCACTCCACCTCAATCAACTCACGCCAAGGCGTCCTACATTTTGCTATCCCCTGCAGGTCCCCCCAAGACCTCCTAATATTAATCATCTGTGTCTGTAATTCTCTTCACTATGTGATTTTAGGTCTCCTGCTATTTCTTTTGCCTTGTGAGTTTCAAACAAGAGAGTGTGTAGTTATATTGTCCTAAGGTTTCCCAAATCTAACCTTTAATTCCCATGTACACATCCTCTTTAAACAAATAGCACAAAAAAATATAATACCAATTTGCCAAAATTAAACATTTCCTTGATGAAAACACAAGAAAGATATTCTATACTTCTCACATACAAACACATATTGACTATTGCTCCACAATCTGGGATAGATGCTCCAAATCAGTAACAAAGCGCCTTTATTCACTCCAGAAAAGGGCAATGGATTTAATTAATGGTAAAAAGCTTACCGATAAATATAGCCTACACAAACAATTTCAGTTACTGCCACTCCACAAACGCTTATTTGTTAATTAAGCCAAACATTCACAACATCATATTTTAAAATGCTGTACGTTATCTTTGACTATTGTTTAAATATAACGCAAGACATAGGGAACGACTAAATATACTTCATGTTTCTAACCTAGGATAGACTTACACAAAACAAGCTTTAAATATTGAGCACAACCCACTATGGCAACGCTGATCGTATTCTGGTACGAACCTAAGGCCTCCATCCATCCATCATGTGCCATGCCGGTAAGCGTGGGCGGTCATGTTCTGCCATCTCACTCGATCAACAGAGTCGTGGATCAGTTCCGTGTTTTTGTCTCGACCATGCCACAAGGCCAAGCCATCCAGATACTTGTTTCTAGGTCTTCCCCTTGGTCTGTTCCCCTCGATCTTACCAGTTGTCACCAAGTTCTCCAAATCATTTCTTCTCATAACATGCCCAAAAAATTGTGACTGTCTACGTCTAATGTCTCTGATCAGTTTACGATCTTCATTTGTTTCTTGAAGGACTTGTTCATTGGTCTTTCTGGCTGTCCATGGTATTCTTTGCATTTTCCTCAGAAACCACATTTCTACAGCCATCAGATATTTTTCAGCCTGGCTGCTCATTGTCCAAGCTTCACATCCATATAAAAGTACAGGTTCTATGTAGCATCTCAACACTCTTTTTCTCGTTTCAATTGACATCTTTTTATTGGTCAGTATGTTTTTCATCTTGCTAAAGGCTACTTTTGCCATGGCGATTCTTGTTCTAATCTCTTCAAGGCATCTCCCATCAGATGTTATTACTGTTCCGAGGTAATTGTACCTATTCACTTGTTGAAGAGTATTCCCATTTACTTGTATATTACACTGTGGTATTTCGTTCTTCTTAGTGACGACCATAATCTGTGTCTTTTTACAATTTAATTCTAACCCTTGTTGTTCACTATGTGTAACAACCGCATCTACTAAATTTTGCAGGTCCTGTTCATTGTCTGCAATCAAGACTGTATCATCTGCATATCTAATGTTATTGATGCATCGTCCCCCAATGTTGATTCCTTCCATATTTTCAATATTTCTGAAAATATTTTCACTGTACAGGGAAAACAGATCTGGAGACATTACACATCCCTGTCTCACACCTCTCTTAATAGGCTGATATTGGCTTACTTCATTATCAACTCTTATGGCAGCTTGTTGTTTCCAATATATGTTTTTTACAAGTCTAAGGTCTTTCCCATCAATTTGTAGATCTTCAAGCATCCTTATCATGTTGACATGTCTCACTTTATCAAAAGCCTTTGTGTAGTCAATGAAGCAAAGGTGTAGATCTTTGTTTACTTCTATAGAACGTTCGATTACGGTTCTCAGTATATACACAGCATTTACTGTACCCTTGCCTACTACAAACCCACATTGTTCTTCTCCTATTTCAGGTTGTATTTTCCTCCTAACTCTTTGCATGATAATTCTTAGCAAAATCTTCGTGATGTGACTCATTATACTAATTGTTCGATGTTGATCACATTCCAAGGCTCCTGATTTCTTTGGGATTGCAATAAATACAGAATTACATAACTCATGAAGTATGTTTCCAGTATCATATATTGTATTAAGCAGACTGGTAACTTTATCTATTCCATATTCTTCTAAAGCATTAATCATTTCTGTTGTGACGCTGTCTGGACCGGGGGTTTTGCCAGATTTCATATGATTAAGAGTATTCTGAACCTCCATCTTCAAAATTGCTGGCCCTTCATTGTTATTTTGAACAATATATTGTTCGTCTGCTATCGTCATAAAGGTTTTTCACGTAATCTGACCATACATGTAAAATCTGATCTTTTTCTATTATGACTCTTCCATCTTTTGTCTTTAGGCAGCCTGCTGATGTACGTGTTCTTTGATTAGTAATCTCCTGAATTCTTTTGTGCATTAGTTTCGCATTTTTACTGTTGTGTTGTTTTTCAATTTCTCTGCAATTTTTCTCAAGCCATGTTTCTTTAGCCTCCTTACATAAGGTTCTGACTTTTCTGTGAATTTCTTCATATTTGGCAGGATTATTTTTGTTCTGTCTTCTTGTTTCCATTAGTTGTAAAATTTCTTCAGTCATCCATGTCTTACGGCCAACTTTCTTTACTTTTGGAATAGTTTTTTCTGCTGCACAACTGATTGAATTCTTCAGCATTTCCCATTGATCATCTACATCTTGAAATAGGATCTCTAGATCAGACAATAAATCAAATTTGTTCTTTACTTCTATGTTAAAATTATCTTGTATTTCTTTGTCAGTTTTCAATTTGCACAAGTCATATTTAGGGTTTCCTGCTGTATACTTGACTTTCTTTAACTTTACCCTCAATGTGCCAGTAATTAATCTGTGATCACTGTAACAGTCTGCATTTGGAACTGTTTTTACAACTGTTAATGCATTTCGAAACCTTTTGCTCATCAGGATGTAATCTATCTGGTTTTTAATCCTGCTGTCTGGACTCCTCCATGTCCATAATCTTCTAGGATGTTGTTTAAACATCAATATGGGCGTGGATAGGCCTTAGGTTCATACAAGAATACGATCAGCGTTGCCATAGTGGGTTGTGCTCAATATTTAAATTTCAAATCCCGAAACAACCAAATAATCAAAACAAGCTTTGCCGCTTAGTTGAGGAACAATCTTCCATAAGGTATCATAGACACCACCAAACCCTAAACATTCAGTTGCAACCTGTTTGAACACTATCTCAGTACAGGCTTCATGACCCCCTAAAGAAAAAACAGAAAGATAATAATAATTACTTCAAATGACAACTAGTATAATAAACAAACCCCTATCTGTGGTACGTGTCATATATACTTGCCGTGTAGGTAATTCGTTTTTGTGAGTCAAGTATGATTGATTATTGCACATTTTTCGTGTGTGTTAGTGCATATTATTACTATCATTGTCGTTGTTGTCCAAGATTAGCTTCATAAGTTTGGTGTATGAGAGCAGAGAGATAATAAGGGCAGAATGTCCGACTGGGCCAATCCTTAACACTTTAAAATTAAAGTTCGTTCATTCGTTTGTTCGTTCAGTGTGTGCCATAGTCAGCACCAGCGTCTTTTCCGCACCTCTTGCTTGACTGTGATTTGTCTAGTTCTCTCCATGAGCTCTACATTGGTTGACTGTGATTTGTCTAGTTCTCTCCATGAGCACTACATTGGTTGACTGTGATTTGTCTAGTTCTCTCCATGAGCTCTACATTGGTTGACTGTGATTTGTCTAGTTCTTTCCATGAGCTCCACATTGGTTGACTGTGATTTGTCTAGTTCTCTCCATGAGCTCCACATTGGTTGACTGTGATTTGTCTAGTTCTCTCCATGAGCTCCACATTGGTTGACTGTGATTTGTCTAGTTCTCTCCATGAGCTCCACATTGGTTGACTGTGATTTGTCTAGTTCTCTCCATGAGCTCCACATTGGTTGACTGTGATTTGTCTAGTTCTCTCCATGAGCTCCACATTGGTTGACTGTGATTTGTCTAGTTCTCTCCATGAGCTCTACATTGGTTCACTGGTATTTGTCTAGTTCTCTCCATGAGCTCTACATTGGTTCACTGGTATTTGTCTAGTTCTCTCCATGAGCTCTACATTGGTTCACTGGTATTTGCCTAGTTCTCTCCATGAGCTCTACGTTGGTTCACTGGTATTTGTCTAGTTTTCTCCAGGAGCCCTACATTGGTTCACTGAAATTTGTCTAGTTATCTCCATGAGCTCTACATTGGTGATTATGTCATATTATGTTACTCCCATTGTTCTGAACAGGCACCAAGTTGTGAATTGGGTTGAGTTGCTTCAAGAACCGACATCACAACAATCGGGATGTCCCATACGTATTCTGTCGTCATCTTTAACAGTCAGCGAAGAGTCCCAATACTAATGATACCACTAACAGTCTGATTACAGATCCTTCTGGCCTTTCCCCCAAGTCCTGAGTGTCGGCCAGATCCTCAGGTCACTCCCTGCAGCACAGCTCTTGTGACTGCACCCTTGCGTAATGATGCACGCCACGAATTTCGGTCTCTGGCTGCAGTCTCCCAGGCGTCATGATGGATTCCAAAAGCATTCATTGAGATTTTCAGGGTGTCTTTAAAGCGCTTCACTGGCCGCCTTGGGAGCGTTTACCACAACACAACTCGCCGTAAAAAAATTGTTTAGGGAGCCTGTGATCTGGCATGCGAGTCAAGTGACCAGCCCAGCGAATCTGATTCTTTATTAGTAGAGTGGATACTGGGCATGGATGCTCTTTCTAGGACTTCAGTGTCTGGGATCTTGTCTTGCCATTTAATCTTCAGTAACTTCCTAAGGCAGACTGCGGAATTGGTTGTTCACCATCTATCCCCCATTGGAGAGGAACCCCCCAACAAACTCGCTCCAATCTTTAGCTAGCCCATGCCGCTCGACCCATGTCCTACTGAGCATCGATTCTACTTCTTTCACCATCTATCCCCCATAGAAGAGGAACCCCCCCCCCCCCACCCAACTCGCTCCAATCTTTAGCTAGCCCATGCCGCTCTGCCAACGTCTTTCCTATATTGTTCATGTCCGTGTGTGCTTCTCGCCTCCGTGAGTGTTGACATCTTCTTAAATATGGTTCACCCCGTGAACCTGATGGGGCAGGGGACAGCTTGGTCTGTTTACATATAGACCAGTGGTTCCATCCGAGGGCCATATCTACTATTTTCGGTAGTTAAGCGGGCCACAACGTTATAAAATTATAAAAGTCGTGCAATATCATTCTTACCTTTCTTAACTTTCGACAACAAAATTCTAAAACTTTAAAGGCAGCCAGTGTCAGTACTACACTGCGGTAATTTTTTGGTTTAAAATCAACAGTTCTTTTAACAATACATTTTAAATAAATTTCGAAATCGCTATTAATGTAATTAATTTACAACTGTAACTGTTCTTCATAACCAGTTATTTCAGTTCAGATACAAGTTGATCAATGTCTGGGCACAAATCTGTCGTGCCCAAAGTCATAAGCGCAGTTTGGTTACTGTTGGTGAGTCTGGAACGTTGTTTTTTTTTTAAATAACGATCATCGCGGAAAATGACTGCTCGCATCTGTAAGTCGAACCAAAACGGCACATGCATCTCTGGGCGAATGAACGTAAGTGTTCAAATTGTTCGACAGGCAATAGTCGCCAGAATGAAATCATATGATCAGTTGAAGGTGAAGCAGGCAGCTCCAGAAATTTACATCTCAGTGCAGAATTGCATTTCAATTCAATTACTTCGTGCTGAAGGTTTTGCTGTAATTGACAGAGCTTGGCATCAGGAAATACGAACTGATTTATGAAGAGGGCAACATTATCCTCCTATGTTGTGAACTCTTGACTGAAACGAGGCCTCGCGTGCCACTTTCTGACAGTTGGCGGGCCACAAGTGGCCCACGGGCCGTGGTTTGGGAACCTCTGATATAGACCTAGCACCAATATATAGAATGCGTGGCAAGGCGTGCAACAGATTCATCATTTACTTTTGTTTACTAGTTGAGCTGAGCTGAGTTGAGTTGAGTTGACTTGAGTTGAGTTAGCTGAGTTGAGTTGAGTTGAGTTGACTTGAGTTAGCTGAGTTGAGTTGAGTTGACTTGAGTTGAGATGAGCTGAGGTGAGTTGAGTTGAGTTGAGCTGAGTTGAGTTGCGATGAGTTGAGTTAGCTGAGTTGAGTTGAGTTAAGTTAAACTGAGTTGAGTTGAATTGAGTTGAGATGAGTTGAGTTAGCTGTGTTGAGTTGGGATGAGTTGAGTTGAGGTAGCTGAGTTGAGCTGAGTTGAGTTGAACTGAGATGAGTTGAGTTAGCTGAGGTGAGTTGAGTTGAGATGAGTTAAAATGAGTTGAGTTGAGTTAAGTTAATTTTAGAAGCGTTGCGTTAGCTGAGTTGAGTTGAGTTGAGGTGTGTTGAGTTGAATTGAGTTGAGTCGAGAACAGACATCATTGCACTCATAGAATTCCCATAATCGCTCAGTCCTCATCTTCAACAGCCAGGGCAGAGTTCCAATACTAATGGTGCCCGTGGCAATCTGATTATATGTCCGTCTTGCTTTAAGTCTGAGTGACAACTGTCGACCAGATCCTCTGACCACCCCTTGCTGCTGCATTATTTCTAGACCATGATAGTCCATCTGTTCTTCTGCATTATTCACGTGCCCTCAGAAGGCCTTCACCACATCTGCCCCATCATGCATCAAATGTTTATGTTACTATTTTGTTTGCTATTCAACAGATACTAGCCAGGGCAACATTTGGGGACATCGAGGTAGCAGACCTACCTACAAAGCTGAATGAATCTCAATATCAACATCTTGCAGGCCGATGTTTACTTCTCAGAATATTTCATGATACTACCGAACGGGTACAACAGAGCTTAAGAGCAGACAAGGGCAAGCAAAAGCCACATTTCAGAAAATGAAGAGTATCTTATGCAATAAGTCACTATCAATGAATGTAAGAAAGAGAGTGCTGAAATCTTATATACAACCAGTTTTGCTGTATGGTTGTGAATCTTGGAATGTAAATGAACAAATTAGGAAGAACTTAGAAGCAACAGAAATTCGGATTTGAGACGAATGTTGCGAATTCCTTGGACTGCCAGAGTAGCTAACAACGACTGCCTGAATGAGGCTAATGAAACTGTCCTGGTCGGTAACTATAGCTTTCAAATTTTATGTTGTCTAGTGCGTCCTCTAGTCTCTACTTCTTTCTTCTCCTTCTGTGAGCGCCAAACAATACTACGTGTTCATACTAAAATACGATCAGCGTTGCCAGCAGTGGCTTGTGCTCAATATTTAAATCTCAAATCCCGAAACAACCAAATAAATCAATACTACGTGTGTTTATTTATGTAACTGTTTCAATGGCCTTAACTGGTTCCCAAACTGATTTCTTGTAATGAAACTAGAACACTATATACAACAATAAGAAAGAGACAAACAGCTTTCGTTGGTCATGTGATGAAAAGAGAGGCATTGGATTGAAGAACATCGTGAAAACTGGAAAGATCGAGGTGAAGAGAAGCAAAGGCAGACCAAGAGAAATGATGCTGGATGGACTAAGACGGTGGCATGGAGGAATGTCATCAGCAGAGTTGATCCAGAAAACCAAAGACCGAGATCTGTGGAGAGCCATGAACGCCTACGCCAGCTGGCAGGACACTTGATGATGATGACTACAGAACGTAAAATTGCCTGGGCGTGATGACAACGTCTTGCAAAGGACATACAACTATTTTAAACCCAATTTTAGGCTAGCGGGCTTGTTGATGTCACGGGTAGGACGTTACTCCGAGAATGGCAAGAGCGATGGACAATGGCTCGATGCCAGCTCTCGTCGTACGCCAAGAGAGGGGAAGGCTGACCACTTATTCCTGTGTGCCATTGAGGCCTGACTGGGTATCCACCGGGATAAGTGGACATCTCTGGGGACCGAGTATCCACCGGGTTAAATGGAGAACTCTGCAGCTGAGCAGAGCAGGGCACTTAATTGTCCTGACAGCCGGAAATGGCTGACAACGGCAGAGGTAAGACACCCCCGTGTGGATGTGGAAGGCAGAGGGAAATCACCACATTATTTTCCCAATAATTCACGCTTTTCCACATATCAGAGTCAGTGAACGGCGTTAATGGCTGTTTTAGGACATCCGCGTCCGTTAGGGACAGTCATGAGCCACAGGTGACACCAGACCGTTATCCAGCTACTGATGACAAAATCCAAACCAAAATGAATGGTCATGTTATAAGACAAAAAGCATCGAAGAACACCGTGATAGCTGGAAATATCAATGGGTAAAGAGTTATAGACAGACCAAAAGACAATATGCTGGGTGGACTGAGACGGTGGCTTGAACGAATATAATCAACAAATTTGATCCAGTACATCAAAGACCGAGATCTGTAAAGAGACATGATGATGATGATGATGATGATGATGATGATGATTATGATGATGATGATTATGATGATGATAAGTCAGGCCTAGAACCACGTGATACTACTGACGCTTCACGTATCCACGGCAAGTTCCTGCCACGGGCATTTTCTTGTTTTAATGGTAGACTGCCCCGACATGGGAGTGTGGAACTGTGCCTTGGTGGAGATCCGAACACATGACCATTGTCGGCAGGCAAGCCTTCTACCCATTGTTCTACCACGGCCCCACAGACGGCGTAAAAATTGTTTAAGAGTTAAGAAGATCGACTTCATTGCACCGTTTGTATCCCATATGACCTGGTCTTTTTCCGCAAGGCGGCCTGCCGAAAGCGTCGCACAAAGTACGAACTCCGTAGCTCCAGCGACGACCCCCAGGTTTCTCCAAGAAAACTGCACTCTTGAACCGAACTAAGCAACCAGGAATCCAACCCACAGGCTTCGAAAAGTGAAGCAAGCGGCTTAACCACCCGGCTACGGGAGACTCCCAGCCGTGTAATTCCCTTATAATTGTCCACTAGTTCATCAAGACCCCCCTCATGCCTGCTAGCCCAGGGAGGGTCAGGACAGGAATTGTCTTAAATGACTCATCCTGGTAGCTACACGAGGGCACTGACCTAGTTAAGTCACCTGTCATCGGCTGTCGTTTTCTGTGCACAAGCGGTGATATCGCGGATTATGAAACCTTCAAGAAGGTGGGGGTTAACGCCTAGCAGGGAGTCTTGATGCGGAGCGGCTCGCGCCTTGCGTAAACATTGTCCCTCTGTTATTAGTCATGGATATTGATATTGTCAACATCAAGTGCCATGCATACAGGCGCGGGCGATCATGCTTCTCCGCATCTTGTGGATTTCCAACAGCGTGTTTCAGTTCGTGCTGACACTCTTTCGCGACGTGACGTAAAGTTGTCAGGAATTTTCTTGCTGTCTTCCCCTATCTATCTTTCCACAATTATTTCCAGTTGTCATAATATGTTCCAGTTTTCTCTTCGCATGCTTACTCACTAGCACCTTACCGTCTTGACAGACGATAGTTTGTTACATTGTGCTTTTAAATAAGGCATAATAACTACAACCCATGGCGGAGACCAGGGATGGAGTTATACCTCCCAATAACGCAAAGA
This sequence comes from Cepaea hortensis, assembly GCA_963921405.1. Lineage (NCBI taxonomy): Eukaryota > Metazoa > Mollusca > Gastropoda > Stylommatophora > Helicidae > Cepaea > Cepaea hortensis. Next base: position 437,270,610 of record OY992876.1, read on the forward strand.
CTGGCCTTAATTGTAGAGACCATATGTTGCCCATGCAGCATGATTCCTCTCTCGGTCTGCCTAGTTTACTCCAGAGGAAAGGTAACACCAATACATATGGAACAAGACAAGCTGCAGAACCTGCCGGATCAGCAAAACAATGATCTAACTGTCTGCCTGTAAACGCTCCGATAATAGACCAGTCACCAACCAAGGCTTAGGGCCTGGTCTGGTTTGCCATGACATTTAGTCTTTAGGTTGCATTTCCTCGCACCATGATAAAGCTTGTACCCTCCCAATTGCGCTTCTCTGCCTGAAGCCGTTGGCACAATAAAGGGTGTCGGTTTTGGTGAGCGGCGTCCAACATTCAGCGCTAATAGAAAGCAGGTAGTACCGTCTACTGTCAAACAGTAGCTCGGTCATATCTGACTAAGACTTGACATTAAAAAAAATATTATAGAGGACACAAGATGTAGGGAACTGATGTCCACTGTCACTGTCTGATGTCTATGACACGTTGTCGTGTGTCTTTAAAATTACTGACATCAGACGTAAACAGTCAAGATTTATCTGTACACATTATAAGAAGAAATAAACTGTAGATCTTGATGACAGCTGACAAGATTGAGCGGATAAAACAAGAGGAAGGCAGAGAGGTAAATATCTATATGTAGTAGTAGTAGTAGTAGTAGTAGTAGTAGTAGTAGTAGTAGTAGTAGTAGTAGTAGTAGTAGTAGTAGTAGTAGTAGTAGTAGTGGTGGTGGTGGTGGTGGTGATGGTGGTAGTGGTGGTGGTGGTAGAAGGAGTAGTAATGAAAGTAGATGTAATATTAGTAATGGTAGCAACAGCACACACAAAAGCAGTAGCAGCAGCAGCATTAGCAGCAGCAGCAGCAGCAGCAGTATTAGTAGTAGTAGTAGTAGTAGTAGTAGTAGTAGTAGTAGTAGTAGTAGTAGTAGTAGTTGTAGTAGTAGTAGCAGTAATAGTAGTAGCAGCAGCAGCAGCAGTAGTAGTAGTAGTAGTAGTAGTAGTAGTAGTAGTAGTAGTAGTAGTAGTAGTAGTAGTAGTAATAGTAGTAGTAGTAGTAGTAGTAGTAGTAGTAGTAGTAGTAGTAGTAGTAGTAGTAGTAGTAGTAGAAGAAGAAGAAGTAGTAGTAGCAGTAATAGTAGTGGTGGTAGTGGTAGTGGTGCTGGTGGTGGTGGTGGTGGTAGAAGTAGTAGTGGTGATAGTAGTAGTAGTAGAAACTAATAGGAGAAAACGTTATGTAACTGTGTTGTATTTGTTGTTATTGTATATGCAGTTCTTGTTTGTTGATTTCTTTCTACAAATCTTACGTAAAAAGAAGAAGGCGAAAAATATGGAAATACAGACAGACAGACAGACAGACAGACAGACAGACAGACAGACAGACAGACAGACAGATAGACCAATGGATGGATGGGTGGATGTATGGATGAATGGAAGGAAAGAACGAAAGAAAGAAAGAAAGAAAGAAAGAAAGAAAGAAAGAAAGAAAGAAAGAAAGAAAGAAAGAAAGAAAAAAAGAAAGAAAGAAAGAAAAAAGAAAGAAAGAATATTAAGGCGGCAACAGAAAGAAATAGCAAACAGAAACAGAAACATCATTATGACCTTGCATCATTTGTGGTCAAGCCGACATGTCAGGGTCACTCTATGAAGGGTCATTGCCAGCCCAGCTCAAACATGCTGAAGGTCGTTGGTCACAGGCTATTTGCATTGAATTGGTTACCTTCAACTGCTGGCCCTGAACTTGCCCCGATTTTTTGTTTTTTGTTTTTGTGTCATTTCATATCTGCACATTGATCTTGGCTTTGTACGATACTTGATGAAGCTTATGATAATGATGATAATGATGATGGATAAGAGCAGATGACAATGATCTGCAAAATTACCACATAGACATCATAAGTTTTATCTTTAGGACCATTATAGTGGCAATGCACGTGAAACAGCATAGTGTAGTACCACGAAAAATGTTTCTCTGCGTCTCCGATATTGATGCTGCTACAACCACCACCACTACTACTGAAGCAGATACTACTGCAACAGCTACTACTACAACAACTACTACTACAAAAACAACAATAAATGCTACTCATCAATTACTACTACTACTACAACTACTACTACAGCTAATGCTGCTACTACTATTCGCACTGATGTTACTACTACATTTATAATACTGCTACCACCGTCGAATCCAACAGCATCACCACTTCTACCACCCCCGCTACTATTACTACTGCTGTTGCTGCAACTACTACTACTAATTCTATTACTGCAGTTAAATACTACCGCTGTTGTTGTTGCTATTGCTGCAGTTGCTACAAATAATGATGTTACTGCTAGTGAAGCTGCTGCTATTACTACTACTACCACTGCTATTACCGTCACCTCAACAGCTACTACTTTAACACTTATTACTACAACTACTACTACTACTAATTATACTACAAATACAATTACTTCTACTACTATTACTACTTCTTCTTCTTCTACTACTATTACTACTACTACTACTACTACTACTACTACTACTACTACTACTACTACTACTACTACTACTACTACTACTACTACTACTACTACTACTACTACTACTACTACTACTACTACTACTACTACTACTACTACTACTGCAGCTGCTGCTGCTGCTGCTGCTACTACTACTACTACTACTACTACTACTACTACTACTACTACTACTACTACTACTACTACTACTGCTGCTGCTGCTACTACTACTACTACTACTACTACTACTACTATAATACAACAGCAACAACAACAACAACTACTTCTGCTACTATTACCGCTACTACTACCGCTACTACTACTACTACTACTACTACTACTACTACTACTACTACTACTACTACTACTACTACTACTACTACTACTACTACTACTACTACTACTACTGCTGCTGCTGCTGCTGCTGCTACTACTACTACTACTACTACTACTACTACTACTACTACTAGTGGTACTACTACTACTACTACTACTACTACTACTACTACTACTACTACCGCTACGACTATAATACAACAATAAAAACAACCACCACCACCACTACTACTACTACTACCACCACCACCACCACCACCACCACCACTACTACTACTACTACTACTACTACTACTGCTGCTACTACTACTACTACTACTACTACTACGGCTGCTACTGCTACTGCTGCTGCTACTACTACTACTACTACGACTACTATACTACTACTACTACTACTACTACTACTACTACTACTACTACTACTACTAAAACTACTACTACTACTACTACTACTACTACTACTACTACTACTGCTGCTACTGCTGCTTCTGCTACTACTACTACTACTACTACTACTACTACTACTACTACTACTACTACTACTACTACTACTACTACTACTACTACTACTATTACTACATTAGCATTAGTAGTGGCATTACTCTTTGTAGTCGTATGTAGATTATTAATGGTAGTTGTAGCTGTTGTAGTAGTTGCATTAGTAGTAATAGTAGTATATGTGGTATTAGTAATAGTAGTAACAGTAGTTGTGGTATTTGTAATAGTAGTATCAGTAGTTGTGGTATTTGTAATAGTAGTATCAGTAGGTGCATGAATACTACTAGTATTAGTTGTTGTAGTAGCAGCAGCAATAATAATGGTACTTCAATTTTAATTCACCGCAAACAAAGGGAATTCCAGGGCACACGTCATATCCTGGAGTCCCCTTATTCGCGCTGTATCTCGGTGTGCATGACCTTGACCGGAATAACGTTGTCGGTGTGCAGCAAATGGTTTAGTTATGTGTGTGAATTGACCTGTGTCATATATTCTGAAGGGAGTGGGAAATCACTGTGGTGCATACCCCATTTCTAATCAAAGAAGTTGGGCCCCATCCTCTTCTATCTTCAATAACCCCAGAATATGACCCTCGAGTTATCTGCAGGCCTAGTCTTATTTAATTTAGTCTAGGAGATATAGATTATGGCCCTGGTGAGAATAATAAATACCAACTGGGATTCTGCCTCTTCTCCAAAGATTCTTATAGCTCTTGAGCCCCCCTTTTGTTTATCAAATATGAGGACCTAGTCTTTCCTCCCCATTTTTAGTATTTCATCCTGATTGAATTTGTTTTTAAACAGTTAAACACATAACCAATCACAATAGATCTTGACCACATGATGTACACATTAAATGGTGAATCACAGATAGGTTGAACTAATAAATCAACATAAGATCAGTGACAGTTAATTATTTATTGAATGGGCCTGTGTCTTCTGGCCTGGTAAATACACTTTCTCTTGTGGGTTGCACAAGATAAATTAGAAAAATGCATATAGGACCAATGTCACAGACCATCAACAAACAAGCATCAATACATGAGATGTCAATAAGAGTGGAAACATAGTATACATTTGAATGCTGTACATGTTAAGTGTGAAGATGATGAATCTAGATTTAGGTATCAGTTCTTGAAAACTGAGTGTTGTGTGTTTTCTTTCTAAGAGAGAGATAACCTTATGATTTGGAGGATTAGGATAGGCCTGGGTCCATTGACTGATGGATCCACTTCAGGTCTGCCCGTGTAGCTCCTCTGAAGGCCTCCCCATACTCTGCTCAGGGCCAAGTCATCCTCCATCTCAAGTGCTGTTGATCTCTTTCTCTCTCGGGTCTGGTTTGGTTGGTTGGCCAGTTGGTTGCCAGTTGGATGCCAATTGGTTGCCAATGGGTTGCCACCAAGACTTCACTGTGTAAAATTCACATAAACATATACAATCCTATCAATGCAATATTCTAGAAGTAGGTCAGAAGAAACCTAAATTCCTGAAGTAGGAACTAGTTCCCATCCCCCTCCTCCTCTTCTTTTCTCTAATGTAGTGTTGGGTTAATTTGGGGTGGTCAGAGTTTATCACACTGTGTACGCCTTGTCTCAGTTGGTTCCTGCTGTATGTAAGCTCTCATTGGACCTGGGGTCAGTGAGACGTGTACAGTAAGACAGTGACAAGAGTGAGGAGGTGTCAAGATGCATGTAAATAAATGACATACATTTATAACATTTCTATCACTCAATTGTGTTTGTAGTGTGTATAAATGATTCTCTGTGTTTTCCCAATTAACCAACTTCTTCTTCTGTGTATAATAACTCCTTTCCCATTACCTGTTGTTGTTGTGTTGAGTGTTGGGTGGTGTGGTGTTGAGTGTTGGGTGGTGTGGGGTTGTGTTTTTAAGTTGTGTTGAGTAATGAGTTAAGTCAACTTCTGGTGGTGGAGTTCCGTGAAGCACAACTTTTCTGATGTAATGCAGTTCATAAGTTAGTTAGTTAGTCTTTCCTCTTGAGCCTAAGGCGGCGCATAGGGCAGAAGTCCTGTCTCTCCATGCTTGGCGGTTCGCTGCTACCTGTTGTAGATCTTGGATATTTACTTGGCCATTGAATGAGCCTTCTCTAATGATGGTTCTACGCAGGGTCTCTCTTGGTCTTCCCCGTTTTCCGGTTCTAGGTCAAGATGGCGAGACGTGTTTCTTTCTAGCTCGGCTTAAAACGGTTGATCGGCGGTCCGACAAACTACCATCGTAAAACTTCCCGTTGTTTCAGAACCAGATTTCTGGCTCTAAATGTTATGTTGTTCGCTGAAATTTGTTGAATTCCAAGGATATTTCATATTGGCTATTGGAACGTTAAAATCCAACCCACGTGTGTAGTGAAGTGAGTTCATAAGTGCCCTTATCTAATTAAAATTTGACACAAATATAAATATTTATTCCATCAAACCCTATTTATTCAATAGATGAAGGAGAAAGGGAAGATTTGATTTCTCTTTCAGCTTTCTAAATTGAAAATAGACATAGATAAGACTGTTTTAGAACAAGGCACTCATTCTAGTACACGAACTGTCATTTTAGCTGTAGATAGTGATAGCATTTTAAGCAGTGGTTCAGAGGAAATGCACAAGATTGCCTCAGAATCATCACTTCGTACAGTTGTCCAGAATAGAATGTAGTAGTATTATGCACTTCTTAAAGTTAATAATTATCTTTAAGAATATCAGAGATTGCAGTATTCGAAGAGAGTAGTAGATTGTCAGTTTGCCCGGGAATCAGCTTTGCGTCGTCAGAATCTAACAGTCGAGCATTTTACATTTCAGAGGTTTTAATTTATAACAATACAATTCAATTGACATTACAAACACTGGGTACCAGTAATTGATACTTGATACATCTGGTCATCAGTCTAATCTAAGGATTAACAAGCCTACCTCGGATTCAGACATTCTGCCTTCCCTATTTGAAAATCGGTCACACTAGCTTTCACGTCTGTTCATCAGGCAGTTTGCAGAAAGAGTGCGCGATTAACATATTCTAAGCGGGTTTTCAAAATGGAGGCGTTGTCACGTGTCTCTTTTTATCCAATGATCTCTTGTGCCTTGGCTGATGAAATCTTTCCTAGAATTTACGTCATCTGTCACTTGTTCCAGTTTCAGTTTTGATGTTGCGTTAATTTTTAAGGTTTGGTTTAAGTTTGCGTTGGTGTAGTCAGTTGTTATATATTTTTCCCTCTCTTTGGCGTGCATTCTTGGTAACTGAATAATGGTGGATAGTGGTTATGCCACAACCTGAATATTTCAGTGGTTATATACTCTTGTTAGGGTTAGGGTTAGGGTTAGGGTTAGGGTTAGTAAAATTCATGACTGCAGAAAGCCAACGTAAAAATGTACTACACACACTGTGTTACCGTTCGCTGCTCCTTTTTCGCGCCTTTTTCGCGCCATGTCGCGCCATGACACGCACTGAAAAAAACTTTAATTGAACGGAGATCCCCCGCCAGTGCTATATATAGCTGCTAACTACGCTATATATAGCTGCTAAAGCTAAATATAGCCTCGTGACGTCTGTTGCGGTGAATTAAAATTGAAGTACCATAATAATTATGGCCTTAGTGGCAGCAGTATGGACAACAGTAGCAGTGGTACAAGATTCAGTATTAACTGTATTCGTAACAAGCGTATTCCGACGCTGGACCAGACAAGCACCGCAACAATTACATGCGTACATTCTATCTGAAGCAGTTGCTTCTTGCGAAGGAGGCGCATTAACTGATTAATTGTCATGGGATGATTAATCATCTTAAGCTACTTCTTATATCTGCCACGGGCTTATATATCACCGAAATGTTTGTCATTGCTTTATAAAACGATTCATTCATTCATTCATTCATTCATTCATTTATTCAGTAGCATGTCCATGTAGAATCTCGCTCCCATAATAACCTTCCGGAAAACCTCTCGATCATAAGCAAGATTTCCCACTTCCGATACACCCATCTGGAGATCATCCGCCACATCCTGCACCCAACCTCTCTTTGGCCTTCCTCTTCCTCTCTTCCCAGGCATATACCCCTCATTATTGTTCTCTCCAAACTTTGGTGACGTTTCAATGACCAAAATGTTTCACTTTTCTTTGTCTTATCGTCTTTAACAGCCAACCTTCTTGTTCTTTTCTTTATCCAAAAATATTCTTAGAACCTGTCTTTAACATTTATATTCAAAGGCATTCATGATCTCTTCAGCTTTTTTAGTAAGTGTCCAGGTCTATGCATATGTTGCAAAGGGAAAGTTGCATGCTCTTAAAAATCTAATTGTTGAAGTTCTATCTGTCCCATTCCATAATTTATTCAGTTGTTTTAGTTGTTTTTACATATCTCCAAAATGTTGTCATTGTGTTATAATGTGACGGCTTCCATATTACTAAGGTTTAAGTCATAAATGGGACTCACCCCTACTTCCCATTTTCCAGCATTCATTCTTGTTTGGTGCAAACCTACGTTTTGTTTGGCACTGAATGGGTTAAAATCCGACATTCAGCAGCTGACAAGTTTCCCGCCACTTGTGTGTCCCCATGTGCCATGGCGCGAAAAGGTGTCAGCGCGCGAAATGATACATGCTGTTGGTATTCGGAAGATGTGGAGAAGCATGACGGCATAATCCATTCGGGACGACACTTGATGATAATGATGACGATTCATCCCCTTATTTCCGTCCATTCATATCCTATGCGTACCCATAAATATCAAATAATGATCAAATGATGGCCTGGCGACACTCTCCTGTGTCTGAACAAATATACTGAACTGTCCAAATGCGCAAACGATGACGTCATTTGCATCTGATATTTTTATATACCCTAGCCTCAAACAAGTAGAGTCAGGCTGACACGGATGAAACAGATTTGAAGAAAAGGAAGACAAGCGAATCGCAACGCTCAAACAGGGAAGTTAAAAAAAACAAAAAAAAAGCAGCGCAAGAAAAGAAAGAAGAGAAAACTTCCCTAACGACAACCAGAACCTCATACAGACAGCCTCACGTGACGAATTCCCCCGTCGCGCTGTGAAGGAATCTTTCGTAAGCATTATTTTAGACAGCCAATAGAAATATTCAGATGGGAAAGCCCTGAAGAAATAATGATGGGTTGGCGGTCCATCTAGAAAAAAAGAAAAGAAAAATCTATTTCTTCTTTAATAATGGTTGGACCCTGGCTGGAGACAAGCGGAAGGGGCGATATTAAGGAATTTCTGTTAGTATAAATGGTGGGGATGAGAGGGGGGGGGGGAGAAGAAGAAAAAACATCTGATTGGTTTGTTATATATTTAATGGTTATTTTAACAGTTGTCGCGTGATGGGTAATGTGATTGTAATTGGGGATGTTGTTAGTTAAATGTGTGAGATGAGGTTGAGGGGTCGCATGAGGATCAGTAGGAATGAAGGTAAGGTAAGATTGAGGAGCTGAATGTAGGAGGGATGGAGCGGCTGGTAGAGTGACTAAGAACCCGAAGGTCTCCTTCGGGAGACCCGGGTTCGAATCTCGTGAAGGTTTTTTTTTTTTTTGTTTCTTTTTTCTGTCGGGGCGAAAAGAATATCCTAACCTGTACAATTCGCGACGACTGCACTAGCCAGGCGGCCTTAATTTCTCAGGCTCCCCCCCCCCCCCCCCCCCCCGCCCTACACTGAAACTTGTAGGATGTATTTTTAATGATTGGGTTTTAAAAAAAAAATATTACCGGTACAAGTTTTGTATTCACACTCTGTGGAGTTCATGAAACATAAAAGGTAAATACAAAACTTGGAACGGCAATATTTTCAAAAATCCACAGTCATTAAAAATACACCATGTCTGTAGGCAGTAGATGACAGATTTTTTTGTTTTGTTTACATTGCTAGGCGTGGGAGGTGAATTGAATTTGCGGGAGAATTAAATAACTTGTTTTGGTTTCAGGAAAGCTGTGGCAGAAATAATATAGCTCCAGTAGTGCATGTGTGGTTTAGGGGTTAGTGAACGTAGTGTGACAGTTCCCCGACAAAGCGGGTCGGGGATTCAAAATCTGCCGCGGCGATTTGGGAGCAGATTGCTTTGCGTTGATTTCAATGGTGTGAGCGTCGATTGGACAGAAAGTAATGGGAAACTACTGAACTTAAAATTGTTTGGTGAATCACACACAGCCAGGAAATGCGAGGGTTGATTGCAAACGTTCTGTGAGGACACGCAGCTACATTTAGCAGCAGTAGTAGTAATAGTGCCGTCTCGGTGGCTAAGGACCTGCGGACTCGATTCGTAAGCCCGTTTACCCGCGTTTGAAACACTGCTGCGACCGATTTGGCAGCAGACAGCGTCGCGCTGGGTTTCAACGTGTTGGTAAGGAAGCCGGTCGTTCAGGAATCAATGGCAAACTACTGAACGTAGTTCAACAACAGCAGTAAAATGCTGGTGTTTACACCGATATCCTGTAATTAGGATATGCAAAAACAAAGTAGTAATATTAGTCGTCGTCGTCGTAATAGTAGTAGAGGTGGTGGTAGTTGCAGTAGAAGTGTAGTAGAAGTAGTAGCAGCTGCAGCAGCAGCAGTAGTAGCAGCAGCAGTAGTAATAGTAGTAGCTGTCATTTTAACAGTCAAAACTGTCATTTACTGGAAATATAGTTACCTTGTGGTGTATGGCAGGGGGGTCTTTGAGTCTGAGGAATTAAGGCCGCCTGGCTAGTGCAGTCGCCGTGAACTGTGCAGGTTAGAGTTTTCTGTTTACCCCCGACAGAAAAAAAACACCTCCATATATTACCGGTCTAGCCACTCGGCCAGCAGCTCCTCAATAGTAATTGCAGACCTCTCTCGTATCCACTATTCATTCAACCCCTCTCTCACCAGCCACTCGATTAATTGTAGTAGTAGTTGTTGTTGCTGTTGTTATTGTAGTAGTAGTAGTAGTAGTAGTAGTAGTAGTAGTAGTAGTAGTAGTAGTAGTAGTAGTAGTAGTAGTAGTAATAGTAGTAGTAGTAGTAGTAAAAGTAGTAGTTGTTGTTGTTGTTGTTGTTGTTGCTGTTGTTGTAGTAATAGTAGTAGTAATATTAACACCAGTAGCAAAATTAGTAGTAGTAATAGTAGTAGTAGTAGTAGTAGTAGTAGTAGTAGTAGTAGTAGTAGTAGTAGTAGTAGTAGTAGTAGTAGTAGTAGTAGTAGTAGTAGTAGTAGTAGTAGTAGTAGTAGTAGTAGTAGTAAAAAGTGAATACAATTTGGTGGAACTGCGGTAAAGCTGTGGAAATGTAAACAATATAAAATAATACAAAGTAATGCAGCTTTATATAACAGAATTACGACACACACAGGACGTTGCGGCGATTAGCCTTCATCAGCAAAGAAATACATGCACGAAACACAACATATAGTACAGGAGAAGATCCTCCGGTGACAACATTAAGGCATAAGGACGGGATGAGAAGAATAAAAAGATGAAAAAAATGAGAGCATTGAAGAGAAAATGAAAATAGAAACACATGTTGTTACTTAACTCAGAGTCCGAGGTCAGCAGTACAGCTGCATTACTTTGTGTTATTTTATATATTAATAGTAGTAGTAGTAGTAGTAGTAGTAGTAGTAGTAGTAGTAGTAGTAGTAGTAGTAGTAGTAGTAGTAGTAGTAGTAGTAGCAGTAGCAGTAGCAGTAGTAGTAGTAGTAGTAGTAGTAGTAGTAGTAGTAGTAGTAGTAGTAGTAGTAGTAGTAGTAGTAGTAGTAGTAGTAGTAGTAGTAGTAGTAGTAGTAGTATCAGCAACTGTAGTTGTAGCAGTATTTGCGCAAGCTGGAGTGATTTTTGTAGTGGCGGTGAACATAGCGGTTGTGACTGTAGTTAACAACAGCAGAAGAATCTGCAGCAGCCAGATGCCTTGGGGAGTCCCCCTGGGGGTTGTAATCAGCGGCAGTTCCTCCAACACAAAGACATCCCCCAACCGATCGATAGTAATGAAACTAAGAAGAGAAAACGAACATTACAAATCTGATCACAACAGGCCGAGTGGTTGGTGGATGGTGTTGTTCGACGGAGTTTCAACCAAACATCTGATGCCTTGGCCTTCAGCTTTCCTGTGCCTCGAGCCTCGAATAAGGCTTCACTCACAGGAGTTTTTTTTTTTTTGTCGATTTGAACTCTAGCGTAGTCCAAACTAAGAATACCATGGACAGGCAGAAAAACCAATGACCAAGTCCTACAAGCAAAAAAATGATAACCGTAAACTGATTAGAGAAATTAGACGTAGTCACAATTTTTTGGGCACGTTAGGAGAAGAAATAAATTGGAGAACTTGGTGACAACTGGCAAGATTGAGGGGACAAGAACAACGGGAAGCAGAGAGAAGTAAATACCTGAATGGCTTGGCCACGTAGCACGTTCGAGACAAGAACACTGAGCTGATTCACGACTCTGGTGATCGTGGGAGATGGCGAAACATTGCCGCCCACGCTTATAATCATAGCACATGCTGATGATGATGTTGTCCAAACTAGACTGATTTTTGCGTGTGGTTCAGCTTTCTCTATTACCCGTGTCCCTCGCCGTGTTAGGTGAACCCACTCCGACTTCTGAGGTACTGGTAATTGACGTCCCCAAGTCAAGAAAGTGAAGTCAACGTTCGAGAACAACTGTCTGGTGAAGGGAGAGAACCCCATTTCTCGTCATTAGCCCACCGGAAGTTGACTACCCAGCGCTCTTATCAATTCGTCCACGCGGCTTCCATCTATCGGAGTGCGATTGGTGTAGATGTATTATCTACAGTTCTACACGGTATCTGTGTGGTAGACCTCTCTTGTCCATCTCCAAGCCCAGTAACCAGAGAGGTGTGCTAGACGGGTTCTGTAAGCAATATACGTTAACACAAAGTAATGCAGCTTTACAGAGCACAATTACGAAAAACACAGGACATTGCGGCGACCAGCCTTCATCAGCAAACAAATACATACACAAAACACAACATATAATCACGGAGAAGACCCTCCAGTGGCTACATTTAGGAATAAGAACGGTGTGAGTAGAATGAAAAGATGTCCAAACGTGAACAATGAAGAGAAAATGAAAATTTGAAACAAAAATTGTATGTTACTTATCTCAGAATCCCAGGCTGTGATGCTAACATGACCTTCACCTTGATACTCTTATATAGACAGCCGTGGGAGTCATGGGGACCAGGCTAGGGGATGGTAACAGTACAGGTGAAGATCCCAAGTAAATGAGTGGAAGTGGTACATGACACAGGGGGAGGAAGGTAAGGTGGGAAACTGGAAGCAACGGGGATGTGATGGTGGTCCGAGAGTGAAAACTAAGAAGGAATGCCCGGTGGATGTCCATACAATGCACGAGTGCGTGCCAGTAAAGGGTTGGCCATAACTGACCAATGTTAAAGAGCAATGATGAGTGCACCGAAGTATGATTTCTGGAACTTCACATAAGTAAAGTCTCAGGACTCTCCGTGGCCACGTGGTTAAACCGTCAGCCTCGCGTTCTGAAAGTTGTGGGGTCCTTCCTCGGTCTGCGTCGTTCAGACCAGCAGTGTAATGTTCCCGGAGACTCCTGGAGGTCATCGCTGGAGGTCAACGTTGGTAGGGGGGGGGGGGGGTCATCGCTAGAGGTCAACGCAGGAGGTCATCGCTGGATGTCATAGCTGGAGGTCATCGCTGGAGATCAACGCTGGAGGTGGGGGGGGGGGGGTCAACGCTGGAGGTCAACGCAGGAGGTCATAGCTGGATCTACGGAGTTCGTGCTGTGTGCGGTGCTCTAGGCACGTGGATTACCGTTTTGTGGATAGAGAATAGCCAAATTGGGGTAAACCCGGTGCAGTGACGTCGACCCTGTCGACTTGAGTACTTCAGACGAGAGTGCATCTGTAGAGAGGCGTAATAGGATGTGACTCAATAGGGGCAGGCTGCATGTCTACAGACACTGTCCATGGGATGTCAACCAAGCATCATCTGTCCTACAACTGGCCATCTTAACTAGTTAGTTGGTTAATTAGTTGGTTGGTTGATTGATTAGTTAGTTAGTTGGTTCGTAGTTATTTAGTTGGTTGGTTAGTTAGTTGGTTGGTAGGTTCGTTGGTTAATTTGTTAGGTAGTTTTTTTTTTTTTTTTTTTGGCATATCCTTTACAGGACATCGCTGTCAACAGCAGCATCTTTCAGCTGTCTGTGGATTTCTTGGCAAGATTACGCTCAGTAGTTTGCCATTGCTTTCTGAGCGGCCGGCTCAGTATTCCGCAAGTCACCAGCGGGGGTCGAACCGCTCCCAGTTCTCTCCCGCTACGAGACTCTGCGTGATAAACGGGATTACGGAGAAAGTGTTGTAACCCCTCAGCCAGAGAGACCGGCGTTAGGTAGTTAGTAAGTTATTTACTTAGTTAGTTAGTTAGTTAGTTAGTTATTTAGTTAGTTGGTAAGCTAATCATTTACTTAGTTTGCTAGTTAGTTAGTTAGTTAGTTAGTTAGTTAGGTAGTTATTTAGTTGGTTAGGTCGTTAGTTAATTAAGTAGTTAGTAAGGTAATTAGTTAGTAAGGTAATTAGTTAGTTAGTTAGTTTGTTTGTTTGTTTGTTTGTTTGTTGCTTGGCTGGTTGGTTGGTTGGTAGTTAGTTAGTTAGTAAGTTAGTTAGTTAGTTAGTTAGTTAGTTAGTTAGTTAGTTAGGTAGTTATTTAGTTGGTTAGGTCGTTTGTTAATTAAGTAGTTAGTTAGGTAATTAGTTAGTAAGGTAATTAGTTAGTTAGTTAGTTAGTTAGTTAGTTAGTTAGTTAGTTAGGTAGGTAGTTATTTAGTTGGTTAGGTCGTTAGTTAATTAAGTAGTTAGTTAGGTAATTAGTTAGTAAGGTAATTAGTTAGTTAGTTAGTTTGTTTGTTTGTTTGTTGCTTGGCTGGTTGGTTGGTTGGTAGTTAGTTAGTTAGTAAGTTAGTAAGTTAGTTAGTTAGTTAGTTAGTTAGTTAGTTTGTTTGTTTCTTGCTTGGCTGGTTGGTTGGTAGTTAGTTAGTAAGTTAGTTAGTTAGTTAGTTAGTTAGTTAGTTAGTTGGTTGGTTAGTTAGTTAGTTAGTTAGTTATTTAGTTTAGTTTAGTTTAGTTTTGTGTAGTTTAGTTAGTTAATTTAGTTAGTTAGTTAGTTAGTTAGTTAGTTAGTTAGTTAGTTAGTTAGTTAGTTTTTTTTTTTTTTTTTTTTTTTTGCTTGGCTGGTTGGTTGGTTGGTAGTTAGTTTGTTAGTAAGTTAGTTAGTTAGTTAGTTAGTTATTTAGTTGGTTAGGTCGTTAGTTAATTAAGTAGTTAGTTAGGTAATTAGTTAGTAAGGTAATTAGTTAGTTAGTTAGTTAGTTAGTTAGTTTGTTTGTTTGTTTGTTTGTTGCTTGGCTGGTTGGTTGGTAGTTAGTTAGTTAGTAAGTTAGTTAGTTAGTTAGTTAGTTAGTTAGTTAGTTAGTTAGTTAGTTAGGTAGTTATTTAGTTGGTTAGGTCGTTAGTTAATTAAGTAGTTAGTTAGGTAATTAGTTAGTAAGGTAATTAGTTAGTTAGTTAGTTAGTTTGTTTGTTTGTTTGTTTGTTGCTTGGCTGGTTGGTTGGTTGGTAGTTAGTTAGTTAGTTAGTAAGTAAGTTAGTTAGTTAGTTAGTTAGTTAGTTTGTTTGTTTGTTGCTTGGCTGGTTGGTTGGTTGGTAGTTAGTTAGTTAGTAAGTTAGTTAGTTAGTTAGTTAGTTAGTTAGTTGGTTAGTTAGTTAGTTAGTTAGTTATTTAGTTTAGTTTAGTTTAGTTTTGTGTAGTTTAGTTAGTTAATTTAGTTAGTTAGTTAGTTAGTTAGTTAGTTGGTTGGTTAGTTAGTTAGTTAGTTAGTTAGTTAGTTAGTTACTTAGTTAGTTACTTAGTTAGTTAGTTAGTTAGTTAGTTAGTTATTTAGTTAGTTAGTTAGTTAGTTAGTTAGTTAGTTAGTTGCTTGGTTGTTTGGTTGGTTGGGTGGTTAGTTCACTCACCTACAGCAGCCAAGCCTCCAAGCCTATCTGCACCTTCGTGTCCTCTTACACCCACGTGCCCTGGCACAAACATGAAACAGATGTCAGTCAGTTTTGACCTCTTCAGAGATTCAACCCATTGTCTTCTGGTCCAGCCTATCTAGAACTTCTGAGCTTGTGCGTAGGGGAGTGTGGTTGGGGGATGTGTGTTGGCTGGGTGGTTGGAGGTGTGTGGGTGGAGGAGGACATGTAAGTGGGTGATTGTTGGTGGGTAATGGGACGGGTGGAGGATATGTGAGTGGGTGGGGAGATGTGTGTGGGAGGGGGATGTGTAGGTTGGGGAATGTATGTGTGCTTGGGGTGTGGGTGGATGGGATGTGTGGTTGGTGGGAGGTGTATGTGGGTGGGGAGATGTGTAGGTGTGGGAATGTGGTGGATGGATGGGGGGCATGTATGTGTGCCTGGGGGGGTGTGTGTGTGGTTGGGTGGGGGATGTGTGGGTGAATGGGGGATGTGTGGGTCTGTGGTGGATGTATCTCATAACATGGTAATATGCATTGTTTATATTTACAAAATTCATTTGACAATGTTTTTCCTATGCACTATTGATGAACGAAAGATGTGTGATTGGAAGGGCCGAATGTAAGACGGGCCTGCGTGCCCAATTTGTTACCCTTCGAAAATAAAGTTCGTTCGTTCGTTCGTTTGTTTGTTCGTTCGTTCGTTCGTTCGTTCGTTCGTTCGTTCGTTCGTTCGTTCGTTCGTTTGTTCGAGGTTATTCGTGAAGTCGCTGCGAAAACATGCCTGGATGAAAGTCTGTCTCTCCAGCCTCGCTGTTTCTTTGTTGCTGCCACAACCTCCATAGTTAACTCATTCAGTGCCAAACAATAAGAAGGTTTGGAGCAGACATGGTACACATTATACTGAACAAGCATTATAATGAAAATATCCCTTCACTGAGCTTTGAACGAACGAAAGAACGAACGAACGAACGAACTTTATTTTAAAATGGTTAAGAATTGGGCACGAAAACCCGTCTGACATTCTGCCCTTCTTCTCTATTTCTTCTCATACATTATTTCATTCAACATCACTTATGGAGCTAATCTTAGATAACAAAAGAACAATAAGCACTGACATTGGGGAAGTTATTATGAAATAAAAGAAATTACACAATGATCCTATTGCGGTGATATATCGTCCATCTGTCCAAATGATAGGTCAGAGTTGGCGATACATTATCCTTCTGCGCGAAATTAGTTAAACCGTTTGTGGCCATACCTTTCCTCTCTCCAACTTAGACAGTGAAGGCCCATGAGCTCCACCTTTGCCGCACAAAGAGGCCCATCTGTGTAGATCAGGGGTCACCAAACTTTTTTCACGGCGGGCCGGATAATTGACAAAATGACGAGCGCGGGCCGGATACTCATTCTGTACAATACCTACGCCGGTCTCCGGGCGAAGGTCTTACCGACGCGGTTCGTAGTCCCGTATACCCGCGTTCGAAACACAGCTGCCCGTGATTTGGCGGCAGAACGCGTTGCGCTGGTTTTTTACGCTATGGTATGGGTGCCGGTCGTTCAGAAAGCAACGGCAAGCTACTGAACGTAAACTTTCCAAAACATCAATAACAGCAAAAAATGCTTGTGTTGACTGCAAACGTCCTGTAAAGGATATGCAACTAACTTTAACAATACTTGCAAGCCAGAATAAAAGCTCTGGTAAAAATGACGAAAATCTAAGTTAATCATGGGTGAGTGGCATGCAATGCACAAAAAACAAAGACAACCAACATATTTATTTACTTTAAAAAAGTTATCAAAGAAGGCGACGTTAGCACAAAGATAGTTATATCAGACCATTGTGTGCACATATCCGAATCTCACAAACTAAGCAGCAAAAACGGTTAGTGAGATTTGTGAAACTGATATTTGGCTTTCAAGATATCATTTAAATTGTATCACAACCTCTCGTGTTCCATACGTCATATCAAGCAAGTTCGAGTACCGTCGGCGGGCCGGATGAAATGACGTCGCGGGCCGGATCCGGCCCACGGGCCGTAGTTTGGTGACTCCTGGTGTAGATGATTATATCGTCCTGGGAAGAATGTAGCCCATGAGCTCCACCTGTGCCGCACAAACAAACCCATCTGTGTAGATCAGTGGTTCTCAACCTTTTTTGGCCCATTCCCCCCTTCACCATATTTTCAGAACGTCATTTCCCTTTTTCGTATCTCCACCCTAAACCCCCCCCCCTCCCCCCCAACCCATACACAGTATACGTAAAAATGGAAGCTAAATTTAATAACAAATACTAGAATAAGTCTAGACGTCTACATAAAAATCGCGAGCGGGCTGATTAAAATGATTTGCGGATCTACTTACGTTATAAAATGAATTTTAGAAGGGTGAGACGTACAGAATCTCAAAGCATGAAGGGAAAAACAATATCAAGTAATCGGTTCTTGTATTAACGTGATCTTGAAATAATCTTAATCCCCCCTCCCCTGGAAACCCTAAAATTCCCCCCTGGGGAAGAGGGGGAATTCCCCATTCCCCACCGGTTGAGAACCACGGTGTCGATGATTATACCACCGTGGGAAGAATGTAGCCCATGAGCTCCACCTGTGCCGGACAAACATACCCATCTGTGTAGATAATTATACCACCGCGGGAAGAATGTAGCCCATGAGCTCCACATATGGCGCACAAACAGACCCATCTGTGTAGATGATTATACCACCGTGGGAAGAATGTAGCCCATGAGGTCCACCTGTGCCGGACAAACAGATCCATCTGTGTAGATAATTATACCACCCTGGGAAGAATGTAGCCCATGAGCTCCACATATGGCGCACAAACAGACCCATCTGTGTAGATGATTATACCAACGTGGGAAGAATGTAGCCCATGAGATCCACCTGTGCCGGACAAACAGACCCATCTGTGTAGATAATTATACCACCCTGGGAAGAATGTAGCTCATGAGCTCCACATATGGCGCACAAACAGACCCATCTGTGTAGATGATTATACCACCGTGGGAAGAATGTAGCCCATGAGGTCCACCTGTGCCGGACAAACAGATCCATCTGTGTAGATAATTATACCACCCTGGGAAGAATGTAGCCCATGAACTCCACATATGGCGCACAAACAGACCCATCTGTGTAGATGATTATACCACCGTGGGAAGAATGTAGCCCATGAGGTCCACCTGTGCCGGACAAACAGACCCATCTGTGTAGATAATTCTACCATTCTGGGAAGAGTGTAGCCCATGAGCTCCACATATGGCGGACAAACAGACCCATCTGTGTAGATAATTATACCATCCTGGGAAGAATGTAGCCCATGAGGTCCACCTGTGCCGGACAAACAGACCCATCTGTGTAGATAATTCTACCACCCTGGGAAGAGTGTAGCCCATGAGCTCCACATATGGCGGACAAACAGACCCATCTGTGTAGATAATTATACCACCCTTGAAAGAATGTTCAAACACGAGTTCCCTTACTTCTGTCCCAACCAGCCATACGACACCATTCGCTATCGATTTCTCAGCACCAAAGGGGATAAACAAAGACTGCTTTCGCTCCAAGGACTGCACGAGATGTGACAGAAAATCAAAGTCCCTTGCGTTTTTTTTTTTTACTCTCTCCGCTTCTGGCGTAAGAAAAACCGGCTGCAAGGTCGGGCTGTTCTGAAACCGTTATGACAATTATCTCGTTTCGTGTGTTGTCTTAACGCTTAGCTATGACGGATTGCTCCGTGTTTTTAACAAGACTTAAATTCTCATAAGCAAAACCACAGATAATTGTTTCGTTTCTTCAAGGCCGTTGTTGTTTTAATGCTTTAATTCGTTTCCGTTTTTGTTTCCACGGTTACTGAGGCCTTTCTGCGTGATGCATTTTAATCAGCCCGCTCGCGATTAAAACTCTCGTCTTTAAATAAATAATCATGTTTCATATCTGAGATTACAGACTGGCCACCCAGACGAAGGGTACTAGGCATTGTTCCAAGTCGCTCATTGGCACTAATATAAGGACAATGATAAAAGGAGTTACAAATGGATTTGCAAAAAGAGATAGACTATTGGGAGTCATGGTATCGGAATTGGCTAGTGTACTGGGGTGAAGGTCCAGTGTTCCTGGGTTTAAAGACACCACAAAGGTGGGGTTTGTTCGTGAGTTTATGACTCCGGGACCTCCCAGTCTTGTAACATTGGAACCAGATCATGTTCCAGCAGAGAGTCACTGGTGGGATGCTGATGACGTCATCAAGTGATACCATACAGTATATATCGATGATAACATCATGTCAAGTTGTAATGCTAGTAGTAGTAGTAGTAGTAGTAGTAGTAGTAGTAGTAGTAGTAGTAGTAGTAGTAGTAGTAGTAGTAGTAGTAGTAGTAGTAGTAGTAGTAGCAGCAGTAGTAGTATTAGTAGTAGTAGCATCAGTAGTGGTAGTAGTCGTGGTGGTGGAAGTAGTAGTAGTAGTAGTAGTAGTAGTAGTAGTAGTAGTAGTAGTAGTAGTAGTAGTAGTAGTGGTGGTGGTGGTGGTGGTGGTGGTGGTGGTGGTGGTGGTGGTGGTGGTAGTAGTAGTAGTAGTAGTAGTAGTAGTAGTAGTAGTAGTAGTAGTAATAGTAGTAGTAGTCGTGGTCGTCATCATAGTAGCAATAGTAACAGCAGCAGCAGCAGTAGTAGTAGTAGTAGTAGTAGTAGTAGTAGCAGCAGCAGCAGCAGCAGCAGCAGCAGCAGTAGTAGTAGTAGTAGTAGTAGTAGTAGTAGTAGTAGTAGTAGTAGTAGTAGTAGTAGTAGTAGTAGTAGTAGTAGTAGTAGCAGCAGCAGTTGTTGTTGTTGTTGTTGTTGTTGTTGTTGTTGTTGTTGTTGTTGTTGTTGTTGTTGTTGTTGTTGTAGGGAGATGCCTTGAAGAGATTAGAACAGGAATTGCCATTGCGAAGGTAGCCTTTTGCATGTTGAAAAACATACTGACCAATAACAAGATATCAATTGAAACGAGAAAAATAGTGTTGAAGTGCTACATAGAACCAATACTTTTGCATGGATGTGAGGTGTGGACAATAAGCAGTCAAGCTGAAAAACATCTGATGACTGTGGAATTGCGGTTCCTGAGGAAAATGCAAGGAATACCATGGACAGAAAGAAAAACTAATGAACACCTTCAAGAAACAAATGAAGATCGTAAACTGATTAGAGACATTAAACTTAGACAGTCAAAATATTTTGGCCATATTATGAGAAGACATTACTTGGAGAAATTGGTGATAACTGGCAAGATCGAAGGGATCAGACCAAGGGGAAGACCGAGAAGTAAATACCTGGATGGCTTGGCGACATGAGTAGTAGTATAGGTGACATGAATTGGAAACAAATAGGTATATTAAGCTCCTGCGAGAAGAAACGTACTAAACACAAACACGATGCACATACCTTACAAGGAGATCCATCATATACCGGAATACAAGTGAAAATCCAAAATCAGAAGTAATCAATAAATATATAAAATGAATATTAAAATAAAATACACACAAAAGCGCACAATACGACACACACGACGGCCGAAGTTTCGATTCTCAGAATCTTTGTCAAGGACAGGACAACACAGATAGATAAACAACGAAATACAACAAAACAAAAAGCAAAAAGCACCACTAGACTGTTTCCATGTAGGAGCAGAAAAAGGCGGCTTTGCCAGTTGCGAAGGCACTCTTAGGCTACAGAGTTCAAGTATAGTAGTAGCAACTAGAGGTTGGAAAATTCTGTCAAGAAAAGCTGAGATCATAACAAAGATTCAAGAAATCATTTAATAAATAACCACTCTTTTATGACCAACGTTGGACACCACTTTACATGTTTATACTATGTATAACAACCCATATTGCACCAACCATTTTATATACTGACATTATGCTTTTTTATTTTTGTAAAATTTACTGTAAATACTGTAAATAAACAGTTATATATATTATAATTGCCGGTCTCCCTGGCCTAGGGGTTAACTTCTTTCACTGTAATCTCGAATATTATCGTGAGTAACGTAACATGTGCGAGAATCGGTAGCGGTTGTCGCCGCGTCGGTAACTCACGGGGTATGTGAGCCGGTCGCTCAGAAAGCAATGGTAAACTACTGAGCGTAATCTTGCCTAGTTGACTGTAACGTCCTGTATGGGATATGCAAAAACCATATACTATAATTGCGTTCGCTTGTTGGTTTTTAGTGTTGACGGTACAGATGGGTGCCATGCGGTGAATGGGTGTTACAGGTTGATTGTCAAACAAAGAAAGAATTTAACCAAAACAAGAAATATGTCGATCAAAGTAGGAAAAGTTGTAAGCCAAATGGGAAAAGGGCTGGCCAAATACAGAAAAATCTCTAAGTAGGAAAACTTGTTGACTAAAGTAAGAAAATATATTACCCAAACAGAGAAAGATGTAAATCAGAGTGAGACAATTGCTCTCACAACTTTTCGAATCGACCTATTAACTTGATCAATTAACCTCATAAATTCCCCAATGACTCTCGCATGTTGTCCACTTTCTAATGCAATTTGTCGAATGCCTCTCACAAAGTACCCATGGAGGTTTACTGTAAGTATTATATATCCACACTTAAGCACTCTCACAGTCACAAGAATACCGAAATACTAGGATTTAAGCCTGTTTTTATTCAACTTGTTGTTTTTTTTTTGGGGGGGGGGGGGGCAAAGAAATTACGGGGGGCGTTGCCAGTCAAAGTATAAAAATTCGGCCAACCATCTTATTGTCGAAGTATCCAAGTACTTATTTTATCAGCCATATATTCACCTACAGATTTAGCAAAGCGTTCTTCAAGGTCTTCGACATTCACATCTGCATTAAAAGAATTATCAACCAGATGCTTACCCAGACGCATACCAAGTGTAAACATCATCATTATTCTCCCATAGTTGATGACGTCAAAGAGTTCATCACCGACAGAAACAAAGACTTGGAAGACATGTTCAGTCTTGATACTGCGTACTGACTTCCCGTCGCTAACATGGTGGTTAGGGGTTGAACTGTTAAGGCCTGTGGCGTGTTTATGCTTGCAGCTACGGTTTGCAATCGCAGTTTCCTCATGTTGGACTGGTATTACATGGTTCCGTCGCCCTTCTACAGAGTGAGTGTGTGGGCGATACTGTGAGCTGCGAAATTCGCGGGGGATGCTTTTACATCTGTCCTGTACAGTGGTCTGCATATTGAGAACAATGGCTACCCTCTGTTGCTGAATTTACTGAGTTGCCTTTTCGGTTCACGAGTGCATTTTTTCAGGAGACTCCCGGGAGTCGGCGCTGAAGCTGCGGAGTTCGTGCTTTATTCGACACTTTCGTCGGGTCGCCTTGCGGTAAAATACCGAGCCATGTGAGAATACACGGGTCAATGAGGTCTTTCTGGTGACTGCCGAGTCCACCGACGATGAAATCTGGTTTTTGTGGATGACTGTGGAATTGCGGTTTCTGGGGAAAATGCAAGGAATACCATGGACAGAAAGAAATACCAATGAACACCTTCAAGAAACAAATGAAGATCGTAAACTGATTAGAGACATTAAACTTAGACAGTCAAAATATTTTGGCCATATTATGAGAAGACATTACTTGGAGAAATTGGTGATAACTGGCAAGATCGAAGGGATCAGACCAAGGGGAAGACCGAGAAGTAAATACCTGGATGGCTTGGCGACATGAGTAGTAGTATAGGTGACATGAATTGGAAACAAATATGTATATTAAGCTCCTGCGAGAAGAAACGTACTAAACACAAACACGATGCACATACCTTACAAGGAGATCCATCATATACCGGAATACAGGTGAAAATCCAAAATCAGAAGTAATCAATAAATATATAAAATGAATATTAAAATAAAATACACACAAAAGCGCACAATACGACACACACGACGGCCGAAGTTTCGATTCTCAGAATCTTTGTCAAGGACAGGACAACACAGATAGATAAACAACGAAATACAACAAAACAAAAAGCAAAAAGCACCACTAGACTGTTTCCATGTAGAAGCAGAAAAAGGCGGCTTTGCCAGTTGCGAAGGCACTCTTAGGCTGCAGAGTTCAAGTATAGTAGTAGCAACTAGAGGTTGGAAAATTCTGTCAAGAAAAGCTGAGATCATAACAAAGATTCAAGAAATCATTTAATAAATAACCACCCTTTTATGACCAACGTTGGACACCACTTTACATGTTTATACTATGTATAACAACCCATATTGCACCAACCATTTTATATACTGACATTATGCTTTTTTATTTTTGTAAAATTTACTGTAAATACTGTAAATAAACAGTTATATATATTATAATTGCCGGTCTCCCTGGCCTAGGGGTTAACTTCTTTCACTGTAATCTCGAATATTATCGTGAGTAACGTAACATGTGCGAGAATCGGTAGCGGTTGTCGCCGCGTCGGTAACTCACGGGGTATGTGAGCCGGTCGCTCAGAAAGCAATGGTAAACTACTGAGCGTAATCTTGCCTAGTACATCAACAGCAGCTGGAAAATGCTGATGTTGACTGTAACGTCCTGTATGGGATATGCAAAAACCATATACTATAATTGCGTTCGCTTGTTGGTTTTTAGTGTTGACGGTACAGATGGGTGCCATGCGGTGAATGGGTGTTACAGGTTGATTGTCAAACAAAGAAAGAATTTAACCAAAACAAGAAATATGTCGATCAAAGTAGGAAAAGTTGTAAGCCAAATGGGAAAAGGGCTGGCCAAATACAGAAAAATCTCTATGTAGGAAAACTTGTTGACTAAAGTAAGAAAATATATTACCCAAACAGAGAAAGATGTAAATCAGAGTGAGACAATTGCTCTCACAACTTTTCGAATCGACCTATTAACTTGATCAATTAACCTCATAAATTCCCCAATGACTCTCGCATGTTGTCCACTTTCTAATGCAATTTGTCGAATGCCTCTCACAAAGTACCCATGGAGGTTTACTGTAAGTATTATATATCCACACTTAAGCACTCTCACAGTCACAAGAATACCGAAATACTAGGATTTAAGCCTGTTTTTATTCAACTTGTTTTTTTTTTTTTTGGGGGGGGGGCAAAGAAATTACGGGGGGCGTTGCCAGTCAAAGTATAAAAATTCGGCCAACCATCTTATTGTCGAAGTATCCAAGTACTTATTTTATCAGCCATATATTCACCTACAGATTTAGCAAAGCGTTCTTCAAGGTCTTCGACATTCACATCTGCATTAAAAGAATTATCAACCAGATGCTTACCCAGACGCATACCAAGTGTAAACATCATCATTATTCTCCCATAGTTGATGACGTCAAAGAGTTCATCACCGACAGAAACAAAGACTTGGAAGACATGTTCAGTCTTGATACTGCGTACTGACTTCCCGTCGCTAACATGGTGGTTAGGGGTTGAACTGTTAAGGCCTGTGGCGTGTTTATGCTTGCAGCTACGGTTTGCAATCGCAGTTTCCTCATGTTGGACTGGTATTACATGGTTCCGTCGCCCTTCTACAGAGTGAGTGTGTGGGCGATACTGTGAGCTGCGAAATTCGCGGGGGATGCTTTTACATCTGTCCTGTACAGTGGTCTGCATATTGAGAACAATGGCTACCCTCTGTTGCTGAATTTACTGAGTTGCCTTTTCGGTTCACGAGTGCATTTTTTCAGGAGACTCCCGGGAGTCGGCGCTGAAGCTGCGGAGTTCGTGCTTTATTCGACACTTTCGTCGGGTCGCCTTGCGGTAAAATACCGAGCCATGTGAGAATACACGGGTCAATGAGGTCTTTCTGGTGACTGCCGAGTCCACCGACGATGAAATCTGGTTTTTGTGGATGACTGTGGAATTGCGGTTTCTAGGGAAAATGCAAGGAATACCATGGACAGAAAGAAATACCAATGAACACCTTCAAGAAACAAATGAAGATCGTAAACTGATTAGAGACATTAAACTTAGACAGTCAAAATATTTTGGCCATATTATGAGAAGACATTACTTGGAGAAATTGGTGATAACTGGCAAGATCGAAGGGATCAGACCAAGGGGAAGACCGAGAAGTAAATACCTGGATGGCTTGGCGACATGAGTAGTAGTATAGGTGACATGAATTGGAAACAAATATGTATATTAAGCTCCTGCGAGAAGAAACGTACTAAACACAAACACGATGCACATACCTTACAAGGAGATCCATCATATACCGGAATACAGGTGAAAATCCAAAATCAGAAGTAATCAATAAATATATAAAATGAATATTAAAATAAAATACACACAAAAGCGCACAATACGACACACACGACGGCCGAAGTTTCGATTCTCAGAATCTTTGTCAAGGACAGGACAACACAGATAGATAAACAACGAAATACAACAAAACAAAAAGCAAAAAGCACCACTAGACTGTTTCCATGTAGAAGCAGAAAAAGGCGGCTTTGCCAGTTGCGAAGGCACTCTTAGGCTGCAGAGTTCAAGTATAGTAGTAGCAACTAGAGGTTGGAAAATTCTGTCAAGAAAAGCTGAGATCATAACAAAGATTCAAGAAATCATTTAATAAATAACCACCCTTTTATGACCAACGTTGGACACCACTTTACATGTTTATACTATGTATAACAACCCATATTGCACCAACCATTTTATATACTGACATTATGCTTTTTTATTTTTGTAATATTTACTGTAAATACTGTAAATAAACAGTTATATATATTATAATTGCCGGTCTCCCTGGCCTAGGGGTTAACTTCTTTCACTGTAATCTCGAATATTATCGTGAGTAACGTAACATGTGCGAGAATCGGTAGCGGTTGTCGCCGCGTCGGTAACTCACGGGGTATGTGAGCCGGTCGCTCAGAAAGCAATGGTAAACTACTGAGCGTAATCTTGCCTAGTACATCAACAGCAGCTGGAAAATGCTGATGTTGACTGTAACGTCCTGTATGGGATGTGCAAAAACCATATACTATAATTGCGTTCGCTTGTTGGTTTTTAGTGTTGACGGTACAGATGGGTGCCATGCGGTGAATGGGTGTTACAGGTTGATTGTCAAACAAAGAAAGAATTTAACCAAAACAAGAAATATGTCGATCAAAGTAGGAAAAGTTGTAAGCCAAATGGGAAAAGGGCTGGCCAAATACAGAAAAATCTCTAAGTAGGAAAACTTGTTGACTAAAGTAAGAAAATATATTACCCAAACAGAGAAAGATGTAAATCAGAGTGAGACAATTGCTCTCACAACTTTTCGAATCGACCTATTAACTTGATCAATTAACCTCATAAATTCCCAAATGACTCTCGCATGTTGTCCACTTTCTAATACAATTTGTCGAATGCCTCTCACAAAGTACCCATGGAGGTTTACTGTAAGTATTATATATCCACACTTAAGCACTCTCACAGTCACAAGAATACCGAAATACTAGGATTTAAGCCTGTTTTTATTCAACTTGTTTTTTTTTTTTTGGGGGGGGGGGGGCAAAGAAATTACGGGGGGCGTTGCCAGTCAAAGTATAAAAATTCGGCCAACCATCTTATTGTCGAAGTATCCAAGTACTTATTTTATCAGCCATATATTCACCTACAGATTTAGCAAAGCGTTCTTCAAGGTCTTCGACATTCACATCTGCATTAAAAGAATTATCAACCAGATGCTTACCCAGACGCATACCAAGTGTAAACATCATCATTATTCTCCCATAGTTGATGACGTCAAAGAGTTCATCACCGACAGAAACAAAGACTTGGAAGACATGTTCAGTCTTGATACTGCGTACTGACTTCCCGTCGCTAACATGGTGGTTAGGGGTTGAACTGTTAAGGCCTGTGGCGTGTTTATGCTTGCAGCTACGGTTTGCAATCGCAGTTTCCTCATGTTGGACTGGTATTACATGGTTCCGTCGCCCTTCTACAGAGTGAGTGTGTGGGCGATACTGTGAGCTGCGAAATTCGCGGGGGATGCTTTTACATCTGTCCTGTACAGTGGTCTGCATATTGAGAACAATGGCTACCCTCTGTTGCTGAATTTACTGAGTTGCCTTTTCGGTTCACGAGTGCATTTTTTCAGGAGACTCCCGGGAGTCGGCGCTGAAGCTGCGGAGTTCGTGCTTTATTCGACACTTTCGTCGGGTCGCCTTGCGGTAAAATACCGAGCCATGTGAGAATACACGGGTCAATGAGGTCTTTCTGGTGACTGCCGAGTCCACCGACGATGAAATCTGGTTTTTGTGGATGACTGTGGAATTGCGGTTTCTAGGGAAAATGCAAGGAATACCATGGACAGAAAGAAATACCAATGAACACCTTCAAGAAACAAATGAAGATCGTAAACTGATTAGAGACATTAAACTTAGACAGTCAAAATATTTTGGCCATATTATGAGAAGACATTACTTGGAGAAATTGGTGATAACTGGCAAGATCGAAGGGATCAGACCAAGGGGAAGACCGAGAAGTAAATACCTGGATGGCTTGGCGACATGAGTAGTAGTATAGGTGACATGAATTGGAAACAAATATGTATATTAAGCTCCTGCGAGAAGAAACGTACTAAACACAAACACGATGCACATACCTTACAAGGAGATCCATCATATACCGGAATACAGGTGAAAATCCAAAATCAGAAGTAATCAATAAATATATAAAATGAATATTAAAATAAAATACACACAAAAGCGCACAATACGACACACACGACGGCCGAAGTTTCGATTCTCAGAATCTTTGTCAAGGACAGGACAACACAGATAGATAAACAACGAAATACAACAAAACAAAAAGCAAAAAGCACCACTAGACTGTTTCCATGTAGAAGCAGAAAAAGGCGGCTTTGCCAGTTGCGAAGGCACTCTTAGGCTGCAGAGTTCAAGTATAGTAGTAGCAACTAGAGGTTGGAAAATTCTGTCAAGAAAAGCTGAGATCATAACAAAGATTCAAGAAATCATTTAATAAATAACCACCCTTTTATGACCAACGTTGGACACCACTTTACATGTTTATACTATGTATAACAACCCATATTGCACCAACCATTTTATATACTGACATTATGCTTTTTTATTTTTGTAAAATTTACTGTAAATACTGTAAATAAACAGTTATATATATTATAATTGCCGGTCTCCCTGGCCTAGGGGTTAACTTCTTTCACTGTAATCTCGAATATTATCGTGAGTAACGTAACATGTGCGAGAATCGGTAGCGGTTGTCGCCGCGTCGGTAACTCACGGGGTATGTGAGCCGGTCGCTCAGAAAGCAATGGTAAACTACTGAGCGTAATCTTGCCTAGTACATCAACAGCAGCTGGAAAATGCTGATGTTGACTGTAACGTCCTGTATGGGATATGCAAAAACCATATACTATAATTGCGTTCGCTTGTTGGTTTTTAGTGTTGACGGTACAGATGGGTGCCATGCGGTGAATGGGTGTTACAGGTTGATTGTCAAACAAAGAAAGAATTTAACCAAAACAAGAAATATGTCGATCAAAGTAGGAAAAGTTGTAAGCCAAATGGGAAAAGGGCTGGCCAAATACAGAAAAATCTCTAAGTAGGAAAACTTGTTGACTAAAGTAAGAAAATATATTACCCAAACAGAGAAAGATGTAAATCAGAGTGAGACAATTGCTCTCACAACTTTTCGAATCGACCTATTAACTTGATCAATGAACCTCATAAATTCCCAAATGACTCTCGCATGTTGTCCACTTTCTAATACAATTTGTCGAATGCCTCTCACAAAGTACCCATGGAGGTTTACTGTAAGTATTATATATCCACACTTAAGCACTCTCACAGTCACAAGAATACCGAAATACTAGGATTTAAGCCTGTTTTTATTCAACTTGTTTTTTTTTTTTTTTTTGGGGGGGGGGGGGGCAAAGAAATTACGGGGGGCGTTGCCAGTCAAAGTATAAAAATTCGGCCAACCATCTTATTGTCGAAGTATCCAAGTACTTATTTTATCAGCTATATATTCACCTACAGATTTAGCAAAGCGTTCTTCAAGGTCTTCGACATTCACATCTGCATTAAAAGAATTATCAACCAGATGCTTACCCAGACGCATACCAAGTGTAAACATCATCATTATTCTCCCATAGTTGATGACGTCAAAGAGTTCATCACCGACAGAAACAAAGACTTGGAAGACATGTTCAGTCTTGATACTGCGTACTGACTTCCCGTCGCTAACATGGTGGTTAGGGGTTGAACTGTTAAGGCCTGTGGCGTGTTTATGCTTGCAGCTACGGTTTGCAATCGCAGTTTCCTCATGTTGGACTGGTAGTACATGGTTCCGTCGCCCTTCTACAGAGTGAGTGTGTGGGCGATACTGTGAGCTGTGAAATTCGCGGGGGATGCTTTTACATATGTCCTGTACAGTGGTCTGCATATTGAGAACAATGGCTACCCTCTGTTGCTGAATTTACTGAGTTGCCTTTTCGGTTCACGAGTGCATTTTTTCAGGAGACTCCCGGGAGTCGGCGCTGAAGCTGCGGAGTTCGTGCTTTATTCGACACTTTCGTCGGGTCGCCTTGCGGTAAAATACCGAGACATGTGAGAATACACGGGTCAATGAGGTCTTTCTGGTGACTGCCGAGTCCACCGACGATGAAATCTGGTTTTTGTGGATGACTGTGGAATTGCGGTTTCTGGGGAAAATGCAAGGAATACCATGGACAGAAAGAAAAACCAATGAACACCTTCAAGAAACAAATGAAGATCGTAAACTGATTAGAGACATTAAACTTAGACAGTCAAAATATTTTGGCCATATTATGAGAAGACATTACTTGGAGAAATTGGTGATAACTGGCAAGATCGAAGGGATCAGACCAAGGGGAAGACCGAGAAGTAAATACCTGGATGGCTTGGCGACATGAGTAGTAGTATAGGTGACATGAATTGGAAACAAATATGTATATTAAGCTCCTGCGAGAAGAAACGTACTAAACACAAACACGATGCACATACCTTACAAGGAGATCCATCATATACCGGAATACAGGTGAAAATCCAAAATCAGAAGTAATCAATAAATATATAAAATGAATATTAAAATAAAATACACACAAAAGCGCACAATACGACACACAGGACGGCCGAAGTTTCGATTCTCAGAATCTTTGTCAAGTACAGGACAACACAGATAGATAAACAACGAAATACAACAAAACAAAAAGCAAAAAGCACCACTAGACTGTTTCCATGTAGAAGCAGAAAAAGGCTTTGCCAGTTGCGAAGGCACTCTTAGGCTGCAGAGTTCAAGTATAGTAGTAGCAACTAGAGGTTGGAAAATCCTGTCAAGAAAAGCTGAGATCATAACAAAGATTCAAGAAATCATTTAATAAATAACCACCCTTTTATGACCAACGTTGGACACCACTTTACATGTTTATACTATGTATAACAACCCATATTGCACCAACCATTTTATATACTGACATTATGCTTTTTTATTTTTGTAAAATTTACTGTAAATACTGTAAATAAACAGTTATATATATTATAATTGCCGGTCTCCCTGGCCTAGGGGTTAACTTCTTTCACTGTAATCTCGAATATTATCGTGAGTAACGTAACATGTGCGAGAATCGGTAGCGGTTGTCGCCGCGTCGGTAACTCACGGGGTATGTGAGCCGGTCGCTCAGAAAGCAATGGTAAACTACTGAGCGTAATCTTGCCTAGTACATCAACAGCAGCTGGAAAATGCTGATGTTGACTGTAACGTCCTGTATGGGATATGCAAAAACCATATACTATAATTGCGTTCGCTTGTTGGTTTTTAGTGTTGACGGTACAGATGGGTGCCATGCGGTGAATGGGTGTTACAGGTTGATTGTCAAACAAAGAAAGAATTTAACCAAAACAAGAAATATGTCGATCAAAGTAGGAAACGTTGTAAGCCAAATGGGAAAAGGGCTGGCCAAATACAGAAAAATCTCTAAGTAAGAAAATTTGTTGACTAAAGTAAGAAAATATATTACCCAAACAGAGAAAGATGTAAATCAGAGTGAGACAATTGCTCTCACAACTTTTCGAATCGACCTATTAACTTGATCAATTAACCTCATAAATTCCCCAATGACTCTCGCATTTTGTCCACTTTCTAATGCAATTTGTCGAATGCCTCTCACAAAGTACCCATGGAGGTTTACTGTAAGTATTATATATCCACACTTAAGCACTCTCACAGTCACAAGAATACCGAAATACTAGGATTTAAGCCTGTTTTTATTCAACTTCTTTTTTTTTGGGGGGGGGGGGGCAAAGAAATTACGGGGGGCGTTGCCAGTCAAAGTATAAAAATTCGGCCAACCATCTTATTGTCGAAGTATCCAAGTACTTATTTTATCAGCCATATATTCACCTACAGATTTAGCAAAGCGTTCTTCAAGGTCTTCGACATTCACATCTGCATTAAAAGAATTATCAACCAGATGCTTACCCAGACGCATACCAAGTGTAAACATCATCATTATTCTCCCATAGTTGATGACGTCAAAGAGTTCATCACCGACAGAAACAAAGACTTGGAAGACATGTTCAGTCTTGATACTGCGTACTGACTTCCCGTCGCTAACATGGTGGTTAGGGGTTGAACTGTTAAGGCCTGTGGCGTGTTTATGCTTGCAGCTACGGTTTGCAATCGCAGTTTCCTCATGTTGGACTGGTATTACATGGTTCCGTCGCCCTTCTACCGAGTGAGTGTGTGGGCGATACTGTGAGCTGTGAAATTCGCGGGGGATGCTTTTACATCTGTCCTGTACAGTGGTCTGCATATTGAGAACAATGGCTACCCTCTGTTGCTGAATTTACTGAGTTGCCTTTTCGGTTCACGAGTGCATTTTTTCAGGAGACTCCCGGGAGACGGCGCTGAAGCTGCGGAGTTCGTGCTTTATTCGACACTTTCGTCGGGTCGCCTTGCGGTAAAATACCGAGCCATGTGAGAATACCCGGGTCAATGAGGTCTTTCTGGTGACTGCCGAGTCCACCGACGATGAACTCTGGTTTTTGTGGATTAATTTTGTGTTGGCATTTTGGCGGCGGCATTATGTACCGTGTACCTGTGCGGGCTGATGGATTGCCGAGACTCCTGCCTATTCCACTTTTTACATTGGACAGTGGGGAGCATTTTGTGTGATATTCACTGGCACAGTAATGGAGCATAATGGGGACGACCCGTTGCCGTGAAGTTGGAACCTCGACTAACTAATTAACTACTGCGTACTAGTCTCGTGAAGAACACATCGTGTTGTTTGGCATTTGACCTATTAAGCTAGACAACGTCGTGTTAATTGCCTTTGTGGAATTGTAGGAACTAATAATAGTGAACGTCATATCCACCATCTCACTGTGAACTTGTTTCTAGTCAACCGCTGCTTGTGTCATTATTATACCAATAGCTAACGTGCATAAAAAGATGTCTAGCAGACAAGCCTCTGATCCACTAGTGTGAAACTTGGTTCAAAGTGGTCAAATGCGATAATACTATCGCCCGCCCGTTAATAAACAGAAACAGCACCAATAAAAGCTTGGCATGTGTACATAAAACAGAAAATATAACTTACTTGTCAAATCATCTACATTCCATCACCAGTTTTTCTCGTGATTTAACAAGTTATTTGTGAACAAATTTATTTGTAAAACAACCCCCCCCCCCCCCCAAAAAAAAAAAAATGCACGTATCCATTTACAGCCGTTCTCCCTGGCCAGTGGGTTAATGTCTTTCTCCGTAACCCCGTATGTTCTCTTGAGTAACGTAACCTGTGCGAGTATCGGTAGCAGTTCTCGCCGCGTTGGTAACTTAGGGGTATATGAGCCGGTCGCACAGAAAGCAATGGCAAACTACTGAGCTTAATCTTGCCTAGTACATCAACTGCAGTTGAAAAAAAAATGCTGATGTTGACTGCAACGTCCTGTAAGGTATATGCAAAAAAACGCCACTTACATCTGTACCTGTATAAAGCGATGGACTAGTCTCTGCTGATTGGTCAAATTTCCCAACTGCTGGAGATAAATCGATTGTCATGTAACCTACCAAACGTTTTTTTTTTTTTTAGACAACGAATAATATCATCGAACAGCATGGTCACTATTCAGAAGGATATCAATGTATCTTATGCGATAAGTCACTATTATTCAATGAAAAAAAAAGTAAAATTTAACCAATAACATTTCAAAAATTAAAAATAACACTTCGAAAATAAAAAATTAACAATTACATTTCTCTTTATTGTTTCCAATTTGACTGTTTCATGTAGCAATTTTAGAGATGCTGAATGTGGCGTTGAATATAATTAGTTTCTGCCTTTCCCCAAAGGTAGATAGCTCGACGTTGGCTATATAAATAAGTCATATACCCAACACAACAAGATGTATTGCTCACTACTGTCGTAAACCGTGTCAACCCCGAATAAGTTTTCCCAGTCTTTGTTTTAATAGCTGATGAAGTCTTTGCAGATGGCGGTGTAAACTATGGCTGGATAATGATAATGCTTACAATGGGTGTCTGGATAAACAAATAGTTAATCATTCGTACAATGCAGCTGTAAATGATAAAGAACTGGAAGAAAGATCCGCTAACACTGTAGCTGAGAAACTAAGTCCGTGGATACTGAGACAAAATGGTGACTGGCAAACTTTCTACACTTGAAGACACATAGCCGTTGAATAAGCACAAAACTGAAGACTCACTCTTTCTTCGTTCTTGTGTAAATCCCAAACTGAGTGAGAGTCAGTGAGTGAGTTATATAATACATAAAGTAAGCCCCGCCTACCATATATTTGACAGTCAGTCGGATCTTCTCTAACATAAAATGTTGACCAATTCTAAAACCAACACTCTGATTGGTTGTAAGCCACAAGTTGACAAGGTATTGTAATGACACGATAAACAGGTCAGATACACAATGAAAGACAGACATTGTAGTTATTACAACACACACACACACACACACACACACACACACACACACACACACACACACACACACACACACACACACACACACATTACTGTTTGTTGCAGACATAACTTCACATGCGTGATGTCCCTTAATCGCTTTGAACCGACTCGACAGGTAGGTGTACAGAAGTTTTCAAACAATCTGAATACACATGCATCGGTTTGTATGCTTTACAATTCAGTCTTCCACCGGAAGCCTCAATCAGACTAATCTTAAAGGATGGAGACCTGCAAATAATTTGGCAGCAATATAGTCCAGATAGCGGCCACGTTGTTTAAGTGTTACGCTGCCATCAGTGGCGATCTGGGTAGTTTGGCCGCATTATAGAACAGCAAGCGGTAACGTGATTGAACTGTTTGGCCGTTACTCTGACATGCGAGGCAATCGGGCTAGTTTAGTAGCAATATAGAACAGATAGAGCTGTCACGTGATTTAACTGTTAGACCGTTAGGCTGCCATGATGGCCTGTTGTATTTGCCAATTGTATGTAACTAATACACCAACGTATTAATACCATTGTGTTTTGTACTTATTTGTTTATGGAATACTTGTGTGTGGTATTTTATTCATATCACTGTATTTACTCTGATATGTAATTTAACTTGTAGTAATGTACTTGAATTCTTTATATTACTGCATATTTAGTCCCATATTTATATACTGTGTCTATGCATATTGCTTCTTTTTGTGTACATTGTGGTAATATTTGTCGATCTTCTAAACTGTTGGTTTACTTCTAACACACTAATAAATAAGAGTAGAGACGTGGAACTTGAAAAGGGGAAACAGTCGCCAAAAGACCACAAGAAAGAAAAACAAGAATCGTTGACCAAAAACTACCAACAATATCTGCTGTGCGGTAATTTTAATAGGATAGAACAAGAATAGCTATGATGACGGTTGTCCGTGGTAAGCTGGAAAACATACTGACTAATATAAAACTGTCGATTGCCATGAGAAACAAAAGAGCGTTTAAGCACTACATGGAACTATAATTTTGTATGACTGTGAAGTGAGGACAGTGAGCAGACAATTTGAAAAGCATCTAATGACAGTCGGGTTGTGAATTCTAAAGAAAAAAATGTAATAACTTTCACTAGTGAGACACATGAAACTCCGTTAAAATAATACATGGTAATAGAACAAAACATACAGCATAACAGACACATAGACATTATACCAGCTATGTAAGGCAACTCACAGTCTGCTACATTATACATAATTGATGCTTCCAGTAATACTACACATAGCTCTAGGCAGTCGTAAATGTGTGTACACAAATAGAAATCTCCAGGCAGATGCCCCAGTATTGCTAGTTAAGTCTATATAATCCCCTACCGACATTTATATGGATTATTATTAATATCCCAACCCATTTTATACTGGCGGAGATAATCTTGGGATTAAGGGATTAGTCCCCTGAGCTCAGTTATGAGCAGTAATATTAATATCACGACTCATTCATACGGTGAAGACATGCCCCTGGGATTAAGGGATTAGTCATATATACGATCGGCCAATATTGATTTTTTTTTTGGTAACAGGTGTTGTACACACGAATTGCGGGTTAATGTTAAGTTTTGGTGCGTTAAGGACAATGACGAAGTCGAATGCCCTTGTTTTTGTTGGCGGTTTGACTTGCGGGTACTTCTCGATGGCCGGGTTTTTCGACACTACGAGGTGGACAGTTTGGACACTACCGATTTCTCACCGCTACTCCTCCTCCACCTCTTAGACCAGATTTTCCCACCAAAACAGCGACATTAACTTTGAAACCGTATGATGATAGTGTTCGGAAGCACTTACCTAGATACTCCTCCAATCACCCACCTTTTACCAAAGAATTTCTCTAAGCAGTACCCACTACAAACAATAATAACGGGCATCTTTACTTTTTTAAGGTTTTCATTTGAAGAGCTGTTACCCGTATGATGATAGTGTTCAGAAGCACTTATCCAGCTTCTTATCCACTTACACAACCTTTATCAACGAATTTCACTAAGTCATACCCACTATGTCATAGAGTCACTCATATTAAATACTTTAACAGAGTGGTCTAGGACAGACTAAAGTTTATTCTTTTGCACAAGAATTTCACTCTCAGGCAGGCTCACAATTTGGTCATTTAATCAAATGATAGCGAGCGTCGCAACATCCCATATGGATTGGTTTGCTATGCGAAAGCCATTCTGCGCGCTCGTACAAATATCATAATGGACAAAATCTCAATACATTATGAGTATATACAATAAAGTAGTTACATACAAACGTTCGCTCTTCTGCACAAACTTGCCATAGCATACAGTTCGCATACAGTTAGCATTCACTGGCTCTCTCAGTCGTACTCGCTGGCGTGCTATCAATTATACAGTCGTCGTATACTCAATGACTGTCACGCGTCTGTCCCTGTCGCTAGTCTAACTCCGTCTGCCTGAGTTCGGGTCTATTCTCTCGTATCCCGGGTTCGCAAGCCCCCGTGATTCATGCCTGATCTGGTCTGGTCCGTTTGTCTCGGGTCTGGTCTGTGCTGAGTTACAGGCTCACCTGCCCTTGATCCTAGGTTGTTGTCAGCAGCCGTGACCTGTCTCAGTACTTCTCCCTACCTGTCTTAACCACCGGTCCCTGTAACATACTGTCTTCCCTGTATGCTGTGCTGTTCGTGCTGTCTCTACTTTGTTGGGTCTCTGACACACTACAACCAATATTACCGACCATCTTTACTTTTCTTTTGAGGTTTTCATTTGAAGAGCTGAAACCGTATGACGATAGTGTTCGGATGCGCTTATCTAGCTACCCCTCTAGCTACTTTTTAGAAAACATAAATAAATAAAATTCTCAACAAGAGCTGTAATATCACACACACAAACAGGCGATTATTTATTAATGAGTTATGTAACCCCGCACCCCCTTCTTTGCGCTTACTATTTTATCCGGCACCTCCCGCACCTACTTCTTTATTCTTAGTAAAATGTGGAAACCTCCACATTTTTCCTCTGGGTATGTCACCAATACTACTACTCACGTGTCATGGTCGAGACAGAAAGACAGAGCTGATCCACGACTCTGGTGATCGAGTGAGATGACAAAACACGACCGCCCACGCTTATCGGCATGGCATGTGATGGATGAATGGAGTGATAGTTAGAAATAGTTGTAATTGTTGTTGTTTTGTTGTTGTTGTCGTCGTCGTCATCGTAGTCGCCGTAATGGTCGTAGTCGTGGTCGTGGTCGTGGTCGTGGTCGTCGTCGTCGTCGTCGTCGTCGTCGTCGTCGTACAAGACGAATAAAATGAAGGATAAAGTAGGCTTCTACTCCTAGCCACCTGGACATTCCGTGTACTGGTGTCGCGTCGTGCATGCTTAGACCCCTACTGTTGTCGATATTGTCCTCTGATACCTGCTTCTTGTCATCTGCCTTCTAAGAGCATCCCAAAACATATTTGCATCACAATTGTGATCAATCGATCCTAGTTTGTTACTGGCTTCATCCAACCTCCAACCATCTCCATTTTTTTTTTTTTTGGGGGGGGGGGTACTACGTCATCACTTTAGCACATCATAATCATTTTGAAAATATTTCCATTTTTACTTCCTCTTCTTCTTTCGTTCGCTCGAAATGTGTCTATAACTGCAATGTTGTCTCTTGTATGAATGTAACTATCTTTTTAAGTTCACTCATTGAGCTATAGAGTTTATCTTCCACTGTTGTTTCTCTAGACTAGAAAGTTTGGCTAGATATGTTGTATTTTGGGCAGTCTTGGATTTTGTGATCTGCTGTCTACAGTGTCAATTTACATGTGCACATAGCTGATTAACTAATTTTGAATTGTGTATGGACGTGGTTGCGTAATCTATTGTGTCCTGTTCTGGGGCGTAGAATATTGATTTGTGCTGGTATGTCCATAAGGTGGTAGTCGTCTTGTTCTGGTGTTGGCGGCTTTCTGATTGATTTTGTCATTCTTTTATTTTGGTGATGTGTAACGGACACACCAGGCTGTTCTTCTATTGCTCTTTCCTTAGCTAATCGATCAGTTCAATCGTTTCCGGGTACTCCACAGTGGGATGGTACCCACTGTATGGTGGCCTTACGTAGTCTCTATTTCTGTTATGGAAACACTGCGATGAAACACATGAGAGTGCAGAAGGTAGGGGTCGATCAGAACGTAGATGGACATGTAACAATGCAGGCACCTTGCGCATGAAGGTGTAGGAGGCAAGGGAACTGGCCAGAGATCCAGAGGTGATGAGAGCCACGTTCTGCAAAGACCCGGCTAAACAGCAAAGATGTCTGTAAAACTGTCATCTGTCAAACTGTCATCTGCCAAAATGTCATCTGACAAACTGTCATCTGCCAAAATGTCATCTGTCAAACTGTCATCTGTCAAAATATCATCTGTCAAAGTGTCATATGTCAAAATGTCACCTGTAAAAATGTCATCTGTCAAAATGTCATTTGTGAAACTGTCATCTGTTATTTACTGCCTATAGTACCTTGCGGTGTGGGACAAGGGAGTTCTTGAGCCTGGGGAATTAAGGCCGACTGGCTAGTACAGTCGCCGCGAACTGATCAGGTTAGGGTGTTCTTTTCGTCCCCGTCAGAAAAACATCCACACCTTACAGAGGATTCGAGCCGAGGATGCGAGCCCGCATTCTAGCCAGTCGGGTTGCCTCTCCTACTGTCGTATACGTTCAAAACAATGTAGTCCTGTAGTGAATTTAAACACAGAAGTCACAAACAATATGCTGCACGATTTACTGCCTGGCATATTTCGCTGCATCTCGTTAGGTGCATACTGCAGAGTTACACAGGGTGTTTGTATAAACAGGGTGTTTGTATAATCTTAACATTGATATTGCTGGCCTGCAGGAGACTCGCCTCGCTGAGGAAGGGTCACTCAGGGAAAACAACTACACCTTTTTCTGGAAGGGTAAAGGGCAGGCAGAAAAAAGGCAACACGGTGTGGGCTTTGCAGTGAAGAATTCGCTACTGGGAATGATTGAAATTCCAGCAGGAGGAAATGAAAGACTATTATCCCTGCGCTTGGCAACCTCTTGTGGGTTTGCCACCATTATTACTGCATATGCACCGACACTCGATTCCTCTGATGATGTGAAGGATTTGTTCTATGAGGAGTTAGACTCTGTGATCAAGGCAGTTCCAAAATCCGACTACATTTATATGCTCGGTGATTTCAATGCTCGTGTGGGCAAGGACTCGAGTTCATGGCCAGTGTGCCTTGGAAAATACAACATTGGTCGCATGAATGAAAATGGGCAAAGGCTGCTGGAGCATTGCACCAGTAATGACCTATGTATTACAAACTCTTTTTTTAAAACAAAAGAGATGCATAAGGTCACATGGAAACGTCCAAGATCCGGCCATTGGCACCAGCTGGACTTCATCATCACACGGAGACAACATCTGAACCATATATCATTGACTCGTAGTTACCACAGTGCTGACTGTGATACGGATCATTCTTTGGTCGTTGCAAGGGTTAGACTGAGACCAAAGAGAATCTACACAGCTAAACACAAATCTAGCCCCAGGATTAATATTATTAACACTCATGATCCTGAAAAGTGCTTTCAGTTTCAACAGCAACTTGAAGACGCTTTCACTGATACACCAGAAAATTGTACAGTAAATGATAAATGGAATAAACTTAAGGAAACTCTTTGTAAAACTGCCGTAAAGGTTTACGGCACTGTGGATCATAAGAGACAGGACTGGTTTGCGGCCAACAGCGAGACTCTGCAGCCCTTGATTGATAAGAAGAAGAAAGCTCTCTTAAGAAACAAGGAAAGACCAACGCGTAACACTCTGAGTGAGCTAAGGCAA
Source organism: Cepaea hortensis (assembly GCA_963921405.1). Classification (NCBI taxonomy): domain Eukaryota; kingdom Metazoa; phylum Mollusca; class Gastropoda; order Stylommatophora; family Helicidae; genus Cepaea; species Cepaea hortensis. Next base: position 437,310,739 of record OY992876.1, read on the forward strand.
GCTAGGAAGGATGTGCAAAAGGCTGCCAGGCAGTGTGCAAATGATTATTGGATCAAGTTATGTGAGTCCATTCAAATCGCAAGTGATAAGGGTGACATAAGAAGCATGTATGAAGGAATAAAGAAAGCCTGTGGTCCAGTGATCAAAAGAAGTGCACCGTTGAAAACCTTGACTGGAGAAGTCATCACTGATAAGAAACAGCAGATGGACAGATGGGTAGAGCACTATTTGGAGCTTTACTCAAGTGAGACCAAACTAGCGGATAATGCCCTCAACGCCATAGAGGCTCTACCAACTCTTGACCACCTGGACACACTTCCCACCATAACAGAAGTTAAGTGTGCTATAAATGAACTTGCATCTGGCAAGGCTCCAGGTAAGGATGGGATTCCAATAGAGGTTATCAGGAGTGGGCAAGACACACTCACTATACAGATCCACCAGCTAATAGAGCTATGCTGGCGTGAAGGACAAGTCCCACAGGATTTCAAAGATTCAAGCATCATAACACTGTACAAGAACAAGGGCGATCGGAGCGACTGCAACAACTATAGGGGTATCTCACTTCTGTGTATTGTTGGAAAAGTATTTGCCAGAATTGTTCTGCGCAGACTTCAAGTCCTAGGAGATCAAGTCTACCCCGAATCACAGTGTGGCTTTCGACAGAACCGGTCTACCACTGATATGATATTCTCATTGCGACAAATGCAAGAAAAATGCCGTGAACAGAATCAACCACTGTTTATTGCCTTCATCGACCTCACAAAGGCATTTGATTTGGTCAGTCGTGAGGGTCTGTTCAAGGCACTAAAGAAGATTGGCTGCCCACCAACTCTTCTGTCCATTGTGGAATCGTTCCACACAGGCATGAAGGGTATAATCAAGTTTGATGGTGCAACTTCTGAAGAATTTGAAATCAAGAGTGGAGTTAAGCAAGGTTGTGTACTAGCTCCCACCCTCTTTGGAATATACTTTTCACTTCTACTGAAATATGCATTTCGTGATCAGGCTGGTGGTATATACATCCACTCACGCTCAGATGGCGGCCTCTACAATGCTCAGAGATTGAAGGCTAAGACCAAAATTAGGAGGGTACTGATCAGAGAGTTGCTTTTTGCAGATGATGCTGCAGTTACGACCCACTCTGAGGAAGAATTGCAATGTCTACTATCTGCATTCTCCAATGCTTGTTCTGAATTTGGTTTAACAATTAGCAAAAAGAAGACACAGATTATGTCACAAGGTGCACATGGGGTACCATCAATCTTTATTGACGACGCCAAACTAGAGATAGTAGACCATTTTACATATCTAGGATCAGTGGTAAATAGCAAATTATCCCTAGATCAGGAAATCAACATCCGGATTGGTAAGGCAGCAACAACAATGAACAGGTTAAGAAAAAGAGTCTGGGAGAACAGGAAGCTTACTGCCAAAACAAAAGTCCTTGTCTATCAAGCCTGTGTCCTTAGTACTCTTCTCTATGGCAGTGAAACCTGGACAACTTACTCACACCAAGAGAACAATTTAAACAGCTTTCATATGCGGTGTCTGCGAAGAATTCTTGGTATTAAGTGGCAAGACAAAATCACAAATACTGAAGTATTGGAAAGATCAGGTTGTGTGACAGTTTATTCCATGCTCAGTCTTCGTAGACTTAGATGGATAGGACATCTTAGGAGGATGGATGATGGTAGAATACCAAAGGATATCTTTTTTGGTGAATTACAGATGGGTAAGAGATCTCAGGGTCGGCCTCTACTACGATACAAAGATGTGTGTAAGCGGGACATGATTGATACAGGCATTGATAATGCACATTGGGAGCAAGTCGCCGCTGAACGTGTTGCATGGAGGGCAAATATCAGAAATGGAATAAAGTCAAAGGAGAAAATTATTGCAGAAAAGTCACACACCAAGCGTTTGAGACGTAAGATGGTGCATGATGGTGGAAATGACCACGTGTTCACATGCACCCACTGTGAACGGACATTTACAGCGCAAATTGGCCTTATCAGTCACACTCGCTACCGCCATAGTTAAAAGTTATTATGCCTTTTTAAAGCACAAACTATCGTCTGTCAAGACGGCAAGGTGCCAATGAATTGAATTGTATAATCTCACTACACTTTGCATGTAAAACAAATTTTGGGGGAAAAAATTCTTTCTTCCATTGATAACACCATTCAGTGTGGAGTGCAAAGAATTACTCCAGCAGACGACAATCATTCGCTGTATGTTGCTTCACGATGGACTGTGGAGCTAATTTGTTGATGATATCATGTACTTCATGTTTAAAAATTTGTTCTACATACAAAGTGCAGTGAGACTTTACAAATACCCTGTACATCATTTGAATTGAGTAAATGAAAAATACTTTAGCTGAAATAATGAAAACATATAGTCACAGGGATTTGTCGAATGTGGAACGTTCTCACATGAGTGTAGATCATTTCCTTCCACACTCTTAACTATAACCTACAATAAAGAATCTTCTTCCTAACGACCATCCCATAATGGATCATCATCAGTATTACAGAATTATGATCACTTATTAATTACCTCCCCCTGCTGATGATTATTACCACCAGATGGCGTTCCTAGGTTACAGGAACTTCAAGCTACAACATTCGCTTTGCGATGATTGGTCGCGGAGCTGCGTGAAGGATTGTGGACTGGTATTTCCTATTGTCGTGTTACTACAGGGGAATGATCTCGAGAAAGGGGAGAAAATGCCATCTCTTAGTTGCTTCTTGCAACTTCGGTATAACAAATGACATAAGGAGGCAGAAGTTCTAGGTTATTGACCTGGCGTTTAGTCACAATATAAGTAGTTGCGGCCTAATGGAGTGTAGTTTACTGTATGTGAAATTTCACTAATGTGAAGCATATACTTCTCCAAATACAAATATACCTCTGTAACCAGATATCACAGTCAACAATATGAAATATATACTTCTTTCCAAACCAGATATCACATTCAACAACATGAAACGTATACTTCTCTCTACACAAATACGACATTCAACAACATGAAACATATACTTCTCTCTAAACAAATATCACATTGAACAACATGAAACATATACTTTCAAGAAGGAGAAAGAAAAGAAGAAGAATATGATGCGAATAATGATGGTGATAATTAAAACAATTATGAAGGTTAAAGTTAGTTGCATATCCTGTACAGGCCGTTGCAGTCAACTCTAGCATTTTCTTGGCTGTTCGTGCTTTCTGAACGACCGGCACCCATACTATTTCACATAAAACCAACATAAGGCGGTGTGCTGCCAAATCACCCACAGCTGTGTTTCAAACGCGGGTATGTGGGATTACGAACTGCATTCGTAACCCCATTGCCACGGAGAAGGCAATGATGAAAGTAATAATGAAAAATTCACTCTACTTTCATACAACAACCACTGTATTAACACCGCATCTAAACATTAAACCTACACCAACTTTTCCCCTACACACCATTCCGGATTGAGAGGTCGCCTATACTAGATAAAAACAACTACAACTACGGCAACAAATGTTGTATCACATTTCACCAGAGAATCGTGGACAGCTTTTTAATCAGCTCGGATGTCGCTATAATACATTGTGCAAACAAGAGCATATTTCCATCAGCAATGACTTGTACTCCGTGGATATTTACATAGACCAAATGAAACAGACACGACACGACTGCACACAAATCATATTTACATCATATTATAGTAATTGCTACCGTTACAATCTGAAATAATAAGGAGGCAGAGAGAATAAGAATGGAAGCGACTGTTGTGTTTTTATGTCTTCTAGTTTAATTAGCGTCAATGTGATATTTGTTAATTAGACTGACATGGGGGAAGACAAAAACGCTGCTGGATTGTAATTATAATGTTGTGATTATAAATGCAGTTGTGTGAATTGCTTTAATGATTTAAGTTAACATGCTTACGTGTGTAACAAGATGTCAGTTGCCAATATTTACCTGCAAGGACAATGAATACATCAACAAATCTTCTTCATCATCATATGCCATGCCGGTAAGCGTGGGCGGTCATGTTTTGCCATCTCACTCGGTCACCAGAGTCGTGGATCAGCTCAGCGTTCTTGTCTCGACCATGCCACGTTGCCTGGCCATCCAGGTATTTACTTCTCTGCCTTCCCATTGTTCTCTTCCCCTCAATCTTGCCAGTTGTCGCCAAGTTCTCCAATTTATTTTTACTCACCACGAGACCAAAACATTTTGACTGTCTACTCCTAATTTCTCTAATCAGTTTACGATTTCATTTGTTTCTTGTAGGACTTGGTCTTTGGTTTTCCTGTCTGTCCATGGTATCATTTGCCTCAGACACCACATTTTCACAGCGATCAGATGTTTTTCAGCATATTTGCTCATTCTCCACGCTTCACACCCATACAGAAGCACAGGTTACATGTTGCACTAAACACTCTTTTTCTCGTTGCAATTGACATCTTTTTATTGGTCAGTATGTTTTCATTTTGCATGGCTACGATCGCCATGGTGATTCTTGTTCTAATCTCTTCAAGACATCTCCCATCAGATGTTATGACTGTTCGGAGATAATTGTACCGATTCACTTGTTTAAGAATATTCATATTTACTTGTATATTACAATGTGGTATTACCTTCTTCCATGAGACAGCCATAATCTGTGTCTTCTTACAATTTAATTTTACTTGTCTAAGGATGTGAAGAGTAGACAATGAGCAGACAAGCTGAAAAAAAAACATATGATGGCTGTGGAAATGTGGTTTCTGAGGAAAATGCAAAGAATACCATGAACAGACAGATAAACCAATGACCAAGTCCTACAAGAAACCAACGAAAACTGTAAACTGATTAGAGAAATTAGGAGTAGACAGTCACAGTCTTTTGCACACTTTATGAGAAGAATAAAATTGGAAAACTTGCTGACTACTAGCAAGATTGAAGGGAAAAGAACCAGGGGAAGGCAGAGAATTAAATACCTAGACGGCTTGGCACGTGGTATGGTCGAGACAAGAACACACAGCTAATTCATGACTGTGGTGATAGTCTGAGATGGCGAATCAAGATCGCTCTCGCGTATCGGCATGGCACATGATGAATGAATGAGTGGCCTACTCTTTTAGGTTAGCAGCTGCGGAGTGCGTAACGTGCTCCCTGAACCACCTACTTTGTAAGCCTGAGTAAGCTAGAAGTTGCCAGAATCAGGGGGAAGCCAAGGCGAGCGAATACCATCTATTTCTGAAACTCCACACAGCTCACGCCATGCACTGAACCAGATCTTCACCATCCCGAAACGGGCATACCTACCAATCTCTGAGCCACTCCGCCCCACTCTTCTATGAGTGTGAATCAATACTGGCTAATTTATTTTCTCAAGCACATCGTCACACGCGCTAGCAGTAATGATGCAACGGCCGCCCAATGTTATAATCCTGCCAGTTCATTATTGTCCGGTATTGATTTTTGTGTGCGCATTCGTTTCTTTATTGTCGGCGCATGGAGAATGATGAAGATCTGTACAGGTTGCTGGTCGCTGTAATCCACATCTGAACTAGTGACTGAAGCACACGACTCCAGGAGGCGGTGTCTTTTGTGAGACTGTGATTGGTGGTCTTTGTAAAGGAGTTTCGTTTGATCTTGTATCCAGCTTCGGTTTTTGTTGTAATAATACATGTCTGTCTGTCTGTTTG
>OY992876.1:437318932-437356432 GCA_963921405.1 Cepaea hortensis
CTGTGCGCCAGGAGCTGGGCGAAACCACGCCGGGTCAGATAGATAGACAGACAGACAGATAGTCGGGAACGGGAGCTTATTTGACTACTTATATGAATTAAATGAGATGCTCCCCACCAGGGACTGGGTGAAGCCGGCCGGGACAGACAGACAGACAGATAGACAGACAAACAGATAGTCGGGAACGGGAGAGCTTATATGACTACGTATATGAATTAAATGAGATGCTCCCCACCAGGGACTGGGTGAAGCCGGGCCGGGACAGACAGACAGACAGATAGACAGGCAAACAGATAGTCGGGAACGGGAGAGCTTATATGACTACGTATATGAATTAAATGAGATCCTCCCCACCAGGGACTGGGTGAAGCCGGGCCGGGTCAGACAGACAGACAGACAGATAGACAGACAGACAGATAGTCGGGAACGGGAGAGCTTATATGACTACTTATATGAATTAAATTAGATGCTCCCCACCAGGGACTGGGTGAAGCCGGGACGGGTCAGCCAGACAGACAGACAGACAGACAAACAAGCAGACAGACAGACTGATAGATAGATAGATCCCATCCAGGGCCTGGGCGAAGCCGGGCCGGGTCAACTAGTAGTTAATAACTATCACACCAGTCATTACTATTACTGACTCGTGAAGTATTGATTTTTCATTTTCCACATGCCTTATAATATATATCTTTTATATTGTTGCTGTTTTCAGTAAGCCTTGAATAATGTGTGAATGATATAATGTATGAAAGAGAGCGATAGAAGGGCAGAATGTTAGACGGGCCTGCGTGCCCAGTTCTTAACCCTTTGAAAATAATGTTTGTTTGTTTGTTTTGTTTGTTTCTTTGTTTGTTTTGTTTGTTTCTATCTATCTATCTATCTATCTATCTATCTATCTATCTACCTATCTATCTATCTATATATCTATCTATCTATCTATCTATCTATCTATCTGCCTGCCTGCCTGCCTGCCTGCCTGTCTGTCTTTCTGTCTGTCTGTCTATCTGTCTGTCTGTCTGTCTGTCTGTCTGTCTGTCTGTCTGTCTGACATCATTGTCAGGCGTGAAATACACAGCCATTATTGTCAGGTCCTCAAACTAGCTCAGTTTACACAATGTATATATACAATTTTTCTCACTTTTTTACAATTTTATCGAGAATGCTCACTACAGTTGTCAGTGTATGTGTGTAAAGTGTGTGAGTTTGTTCATACTAGTTACAGTGATTATGTGAGGCATCGTGTAAGTGTATATATGTGAGAATGTGTGTGTTGGTGTATATGTGGAGGATGTGTGTGGGGGAATGTATGTGTGGTGGGGTTGTGAATGGGGGATGTGTGTGTGGGTGGATGGGGGATGTGTGGGTAGGTGAAGTGATGTGTGGTGGGTGAGGGACGTGTGTGTGGGTGAGGGATGTGTGTGTGTGTGGGGTGATATTTGGGTGGATGGTTGGAAGTGTGTAGGTGTTGGTTGGTGGGGGGTTGTATGGTGGGGAATGTGTATGTGTGTGGGTAGGTGGGTGAGAGATGTGTGGGTGAATGGGTGTGTGGGGTGTGGGTGTGTGTGTGTGTTGAGGGATGGGTGTATGATGGGTGTGGGGGATGGGTGTGGGGATGTGATTGTGGGATGGGGATATGTCTGTGTGGATGGTGAGGTGTGTGGGTGGTGGAGAATTATGTGTGGGTGGTGAGGGTGTTTGTAGGTGGAGATGTTTGGGTTGGTGGGAGATGGGTTGGGAGATATGTGTGTGGGTGAGGGATGTGTAGGTGGGGATGTGAATGAGGTAGATGTGTGAGGGGGACATGTGTGTGTGTGGGGCTGTGTATATGGGTGTGGTGTGGTGTGGGAGGAGAGATGTGTGTGGGTGAGGGGTATGTGGGTGGGTGGGAGAGTGATTGGGTGTTTGATGTGCGGGTGAATAAAGGATGTATGCGAGATTGGGGGATGTGTGTCTGGCTGGGAGTTTGGATGTGTGAGTGTGGGTGGGTAGATGGGAGATGTATGTGTTGATGGGTGGGTGGAGGATGTGTGTGTGTGAGTGGTTGAGAGATGATTACGTGAGTGGATGGATGTGTGTGAGGCATTGTGGCGAAAGCCTGGCTGCACCCTCCTATCTTGCTTAGTACTCAGTATATTATAAAGATTCTTTACCATATGTTTACATTAAAGTTAGTTATTTTGTATTTATAGTAATGGGATAATTTAATTTGGCTTACTTATCCTGGCCAACTACAACCAACAGACAACGGGGCCCGGAAACGGCCACTTGCTGGTGCTAGTTCCATGTCCGGTCTCACTCTTCTGCTAGACATTGCAGGAAACGGTCGGGGCCAATTTTGGTGTTCAAAAAGCCAGGTTTTTTTTAAATAGTAAATTACTTAAACAAGTAATAAGTCAATAGTAAATTACTGAAATAAGTAATAAGCCTAACCAAAATTTTATATTGAACAAGTGCCCCGATCCGTAGTGAGAATCTGATTCTGGAACTAGAAGTGTTGTGGTATACTAGAGCAACTCACCAGCAGCATAAGATTTCAGTTTGCGCATCCGCGACTCTGAAAGGACTGATCTGTGGGCCACTGGCGAAGAGGGTGACCCGAAGAGGAACGCCGGAGAGACTACTATCTTCACCGGTGGAAACACCATTTGCAGCTGAGTGCCTAAACACCTTCCTGGAGTCACGGCCATACTTTGCTTGACTTACCACCATACCGTCTTATGATTAAGACCTCGCTCCGAGAACATTGGTTGATTTTCATATTGTTTTTTTTTTATACTTCTCATCACTTATGCCTTTTACGTTCCTTGTGGGAACTTACATTTCTATTTGTTCAGTATTAAAATCGTGATAAGCGGTGTTGTCGCTTATGGCTAAATAAGAATTCCTAGTTGTTATCCTCATATCCAACATTTAATTAGATCACACAAGTGTGAGAGTAGGACGAAAGTTGAATCTTCCATCTTTATCGACTTCTTTGTGCTGTATAGTTCAAGTCAAGTCTGGGGGATAAATTCTTTTCCACAGGATCATCGTGTCGCTGCTAACTAAGTTTGCTGTCATCTTTGTGTGTATAGCTGTACAACTTTATCTGCAGTCCTGTGCCACTGTAAGAATAGTAGACTTCTTTTTCTGGGACAATTTGTCATACTCCCTTTGTTTTTCACGAGCCACTCGTCTGCTATTTCTTCAGTGGGGAGTCTTTCCTAGTGGTTAGGCTCACTGTCTTCTACTGTACCTGTGAGACTTCTCTCAACAGTAGCGGACCACGCGACAGGCATGAGTGTTTCGGTGGGGGATGTGTGTATGTGGGGGATGAGTGTAACGGTGGGGGATGTGTGTGTGGGTGGGAAAATGTGTGTGGGTGGGAAATGTGTTTGGTGGGGTATATGTGAGTGGTGGGGCGTGTGTGGGTTGGAAGTGTGTGTTTGTAGTTTTGGGATGTGTTGTTTGGTGAGGATGTGTGTGTGGGTGATGTGTGTATGGGTGGGGATATCTGTGTGTGTGTGGGGGTGTGTGTGGGTGGGGATGTGTGGGTGGATGTGTGATGGGTGGGTGTGTGGGTATGGGATGTGTCTCATAACATGGTATATGCATTGTTTATGTTTACAACATTCTTTTGACAATGTATTTTTTTACTATGTGAATGTACTATGCTCTATTGATGAACGAAAGATGAGTGATTGAAAGGGCCGAATGTAAGACGGGCCTGCGTGCCCAATTTGTTACCCTTTGAAAATAAAGTCCGCTCGTTCGTTCGTTCGTTCGTTCGTTCGTTCGTTTGTTCGTTTTGTCTGTCTTCTGTCGGTCGGTCGGTCGATCGGTCGGTCGGTCGGTCGGTCGGTCGGTCGGTCTGCCTGCCTGCCTGCCTGCCTGCATGTCTGCCTGCCTGTTTGTCTGTCTGTATATACACATATACACACATTCACAAACACCTACAATAGTATATGTCTGTACTACTACCTGAGCGTTTTTCCATGCAACCATGAAACCACCTAATCATACTTCCTTCTCCCCGTGGCCTTCTTCCGTCCTTTCTTCCATTCTCTTTCCAACAAGCCTCCCCTTATTTCTTCCCTCCATCCTACTGGCCTCAGATGAGAGTCACCAAATTCCATCACCTAACCACCCCTCCCCCTGCCTTCCCTCCCCAACTATCAACTTTCCTACACCAGCCCCTCCCGTGGCTAAACTCCTCCACCGCCCCGACCTCCCAGCCAACCACAACAACCAATGGCCAGGCCTTTGTCACTCTCCTCCAGTGAAACCTCACAAACGACCCCCTTGCCTCGACCGTGTGGCTTTTATTTCCCGCTACCCTTTGGGGGGAAACGGCCTCTGTATATGACCCTTGTAGAAGAGGTCAATGGGGAAAAAAAGGTCAGGGGAAGAGGGATGGGGCAGAGAATGGGGAAATGGGGGAATAGGGGTCTTCGGAAGATGCGTTTTTTTTTTACTTCGCTTTTTAAATATAAATTTTGTGTTCTTAATTTATTTGGTCGCATTGTTAATAATGCTCTCTTTCTCTCTCTCTCTCTCTCTCTCTCTCTCTCTCTCTCTCTCTCTCTCTCTCTCTCTCTCTCCTCTCTCACTCACTCACTCACTCACTCTATATATCTCCGTCTTTCTCTCACTAACTCTCTGTGTTTGTCTGTCTTCTCTCTCGTTCTCTCTCTCCCCAGCTCTCTCTGTCTCATCTTTCTCCATTCGCTATATCTTTATCCCTCTCTCTCCCATCACTTTCTGTCAGCCAAATATCCTCTCGGTATTGTTTGCCTCTCTTTCTCTCTCTCTCTCTCTCTCTCTCTCTCTCTCTCTCTCTCTCTCTCTCTCTCTCTCTTGTTCTCTGCACTTTCTATTTGCATTCTTCTTCTTCTTCTTCTTCTTCTTCTTCTTCTTCTTCTTCTTCTTCTTCTTCTTCTTCTTCTTCTTCTTCTTCTTCTTCTTCTTCTTCTTCTGCTTCTGTTTCCTCCCCATCTTATTATCATCAGTTCATCCGTCCTTTCGTCTGTCTGTCTGTCTGTCTGTCTGTCTGTCTGTCTGTCTCTCTCTCTCTCTCTCTCTCTCTCTCTCTCTCTCTCTCTCTCTCTCTCTCTCTCTCTCTCGATTCTCCGTCGGTTTATTCTACCATGGTTGCAGAAATTTCTTCTCTCCATTCTCTCCGTAACCACCTTGTGACAATGTCTTTATTTATGACGATGTCTGTATTTATGACAATGTCTGTATTTTTGACAATGTCTGTATTTATAACAATGTCTGTATTTATGACGATGTATGTATTTATTACAATGTCTGTATTTATGACGTTGTCTGTATTTATGTCGATGTCTGTATTTATGACAATGTCTGTATTTATGACAATGTCTGTATATATGACGATGGCTGTATTTGTAACAATATCTGTATATATGACGATGTCTGTATTTATGACGATTTCCTGTATATATGACTATATCTGTATTTATGACGATTTCCTGTATATATGATGATGTCTGTATTTATGACGATTTCCTGTATATATGACGATGTCTGTATTTATGACGATTTCCTGTATATGACGATGTTTGTATTTATGCCGATGTGTGTATTTATTACAAAGTCTGTATATATGACAATGTCTGTATTTATGACAATTTCTATATTTATGACGATTTCCTGTATATGACAATGTCTATATTTATGCCGATGTCTGTATTTATTACAAAGTCTGTATATATGACAATGTCTGTATTTATGTATGCTGTCTGTATTTATTACAAAGTCTGTATATATGACAATGTCTGTATTTATGCCGATTTCTGTATTTATGACAATGTCTGTATATATGACGATGGCTGTATTTGTGACAATATCTGTATATATGACGATGTCTGTATTTATGACAACGTCTGTATATATGACGATGCCTGTATTTATGACGATTTCCTGTATATATGACTATGTCTGTATTTATGACGATTTCCTGTATATATGACGATGTCTGTATTTATGACGATTTCCTGTATATATGACGATATCTGTATTTATGACGATTTCCTGTAAATATGACGATGTCTGTATTTATGACGATTTCCTGTATTTATTACAAAGTCTGTATATATGACAATGTCTGTATTTATGACAATGCCTATATTTATGACGATGTCTGTACTTTTGACAATGACTGTATTTATGACGATGTCTGTATTTTCGACAATGACTGTATTTATGACAATGTCTGTATTTATGAAAATGTCTATATGTATGACAATGTCTGTATATACAACCGGCTCTGTGTCTAAGGGGTTACGGACGCAGTTCACAATCCTGCATACCAGCGTTCGAAACACAGCTGGCAATATTTGGTGGCAGGTCGCCTTGCGTTGGTTTGTTTACGGAATGGTATGTGAGCCGTTCGTTCAGAAAGCAATGGTAAACTACTGAACGTAAACTTGCCAAGAGATCACAACAGAAAAATAAAATGCTGGTGTTGATTGTTACTTCTTGTAATGGATACATCAACGAACTTTTTATGTACATACAACAATGTCTGTATTTAATGCTGTTTTTCGTTCACATTATGCTGAAGTGTACGGTACCTCTAGACCAGTGGTTCTCAACCTTTTTTGGCCCGTGCCCCCCTTCACCATATTTTCAGAACGTCATTCCCCCTTTCCTATCAATAATTTGGCCCGTGCCCACCTTCACCGTATTTTCAGAACGTCATTTCACCCTTTCATATTTCCTATCTAAACCCCCCCCCCCTCCCCCAAATCCCTACACAGTATACGTAAAAATGGAAGGTAAATTTCATAGCATATACTAAAACAAGTCTAGCCATCCACATAAAACATGATTTAAGGGTCTACTTACTTTATAAAATGAATTTTAGAAGGATAAGACGTACATAACTGTAAAGTATGAAGGGAAAAACAATATCAAGTAATCGGTTCTTGTATTAACGCGATCTTGAAATGGTCTTCATCCCCCCCTGGAAACCCTAAAATTCCCCCCCCCCCCGGGGGGGGGGGGGGAATTCCCCACCGGTTGAGAACCACTGCTCTAGACCAAGTTGTCTCTATTCTGCCCTCTACCACGATCCTTCCTGCTAGTTCTTACTTTGATTCGCGATTCCATCAGGCATAGCCGCATGCAGTAATTGATTTGTGTTTCTTCGAGGAACAAACAATTATTAATGGACAACATCACCCCTCCATGGAAAGAACAAGACAAATACCAGTGAATCAAGAGGATGCACAGAGGAGGTGGTGCTGGATAAAGGCATATATTGTGAAAACCTGGGAATAGTAAACTAGAAAGGCCTTTGTCTTAAATTCACAGGGTAGAAAAATTCCACCCACCCATCATGTGCCATGCCGATAAGCGTGGGCGGTCATGTTTTGCAATCTCACTCGATCACCAGAGTCGTGGATCAGCTCCGTGTTTCTGTCTCGATCTCGCCACGTGGCCAAGCCATCCAGGTATTTACTTCTCGGTCTTCCCCTTGGTCTCTTCCCTTCGATCGTGCCAGTTGTCACCTAGTTCTCCAATTCATTTCTTCTCATAACATGCCCAAAACATTTTGATCGTGTACGTCTAATGACTCTGATCAGTTTACGATCTTTATTTGTTTCTTGAAGGACTTGTTCATTGGTTTTTCTGTAGAAAAAAATAGAGATCTAAAAACACACGGAGAAGAAAAGTAGAAACATAAATGAATAATATCGACAGGAAAGTGGCAAGGCTACGTGGGATAGCTACGGACTAGAGGGCTTGGAGTAAGCTGTTTGTGGGATAGAGGATACAAGAATATGATGATCAGGTCTCCCTTGCTTGGCTTCGGTGTTCCCCCAAGAGGTGCCATGAAGCCAGCCCCGCATGGCCAGGGCAAAATATCCATTCTTCTTCTTCTTCTTCTTCTTCTTCTTCTTCTTCTTCTTCTTCTTCTTCTTCTTCTTCTTCTTCTTCTTCTTCTTCTTCTTCTTCTTCTTCTTCTTCTTCTTCTTCTTCTTCTTCTTCTTCTTCTTCTTCTTCTTCTTCTTCTTCTTCTTCATCTTTCGTTCGCCTGATATGTCTATAACTGCAATGTTGTCTCTTGTATGAATCTAACAATCTTTTTTAGTTCACTCAGCGGTCCATATAGTTTATCTGCCAATGTTGTATCTCTGGGCCAGAAGGTTCGCCTGGATATGTTGTTGTTTGGGCAGTCCTGGAGTATGTGTTATGCTGTCTGCGACGCCAATCCACATGTGCACATGGCTGAGTCACCAATCTTGAATTTTGTATACATGTGGTTGCGTAATCTTTTGTGTCCTGTTCTGAGGCGCAGAATAATGACCTGTTCTGGTCTGTCCATAACGTGGTAGTCGTCTTGAGTAGGGTTTGGTGGCCTTCTGACTGATTTGATCATTCTTTTCTTTTGGTGGTATGTAATGGGCACATCAGGTTATTCTTCTTTTACTCCTTCCTTAGCCAGTCGATCAACTCTGTCGTTTCCGGGTACTCAACAGTGGGATGGTATCCACTGTATGGTGACCTTATGCTGACTGCTAAGTTCAGAAAGTAGTCTCCATAGAACTGGCAATTTCCCAGACAGGAGCGCCTATATTACTGATTTTGCATCTGTCAGTATCACCACAGGATGTGTACCATGCTTGGTATTTTGCAATTTCTCAATTGCTATCTTGATTGCCTCAATTTCAGCATCATAGTTATGGCAGTACTTTCCCATACAATTCTCACTATCTGTGACCTCTGAAACGACGATAGCCATTCCACACGAAACATTCCTTTCTCCGCCTTACTAAGCATACTCCTTGAATCCGTATTGAATACAATATTTGTTGCAGTAGTCTCCTCTAACCAACGGAATGCCTCCATTCTCATGCTCGAGGTCGTAGTCTCATATGCCAGAATCTCCTTTTTCAAGACCCGTCCATTAGATTTTGCAAAAAAACTCCAGCCACTACGTCTGTTTCTCACCACTGACCCATCGGTGTAGATGACTATGTCACCTTGATGTCAGAGGGCAATGAGGGAGCTGCATTGTTGTCAAATGTGATACTTGTTTTACCATTATTGTTAAATGTGATAACTGGATACACAAGATAAGGATGCTTGAAGATCTACAAATTGATGGAAAAGACCCTAGACTAGCAAAAAACATATATTGGAAACAACAAGCGGCCATCGGAATTGATAATGAAGTAGGTCAATATCAGTCTATTAAAAGAGGTGTGAGACAGGGATGTGTAATGTCTCCAGATCATTTTTCCTGTACAGTGAAAATAGTTTAAGAAAAATAGAAGATTTGGAAGGAATCAACATTGGGGGACGATATATCAATAACATTAGATATGCAGATGATAGTGTTGATTGCAGACAATGAACAGGACCTGCAACATTTAGTAGATGCGGTTGTTGCACGCGCTGAACAACTAGGGTTAGAATTAAATTGTAAGAAGTCATATAATCTGTACTTTTGTATGGATGTGAAGCGTGTGCAATGAGCAGACAAACTAAAAAAAAACAACAACTGATGGCTGTGGAAATGTGGTTTCTGAGGAAAATGCAAAGAATACCATTGACAGACAGAGAAACCAATGAACAAGTCCTTCAAGAAACAAATGAGGATCGTAAACTGATTAGAAACATTAGACGTGGACAGTCAAAATTGTTTGCACATGTTATGAGAAGAAATGAATTGGAGAACTTGGTGACAACTGGCAAGATCGAAGGGGGGAGACCAAGGGGAACACCGAGAAGTAAATACCTGGATTTCTTGGTCACATGGCAAGGTGATAGAGTGAGATGGCAAAACATGACCATCCACGCTTATCGGCATGGCACATGATGGATGGATAACTGGTTAATTACTTTTGTCAAATGTGATAACTGTTTATCCGTTGTTGTCAAATATGTTATTTGAATAATAGTGGTAGTCAAATGTGATAATTGTCTAACCTCTGTTGTCAAATGTGATAATTGTTTAACCAGTTGTTATCAAATGTGATAATTGTTTAACCGCTGTTTTCAAGTTCGATAACATGTTGCTGCTCCGTATAACAAAAACGTAAACAAAACAAGGACCCGCTAGAGAGAAGACATTGTGAAACCCAAAGCAGGACATTTTTCAACCGGCTAAAATCACGCTTAATTGATTTACCGTGTACCGCGCCACCTAGAACGTGCGCACCATTTAGGGGGGATAATGCACTTCCGCTTGCGTGGAAACGCAAAGAAAAAGTCATTACACGAACCGGATGCGGAACTTCGACCTACAAAAATGTCATTGCACATGCGCAAACGAAGAAGCACACAACATTGACAACATCTAAAGGTAGTTCGAGGGAGAGGAAGTCCCTGGGCAATACATAAGAGACTATTTTGGTGACTTTTAGGAAATGTTATTGAAAATCAATTTACTATTGGTTAGAGGGAATGGATGAAGGAAATTCTTTAGTATTCGTAGTTATTGTTCAAATGTGGTCTGTCCCCGGCCCGTGGACTTTCAGACGATTTGATTATTGAGAATATAACCTATTTACGAGCACTGTTTATTTTGTTGTTTTGTTATTCGATTTGTGTTGGATGGTTGAAAGAGGAAATAGAAATGCGTGAGATATGTAAACAACGAGGAAGAGGGAAGGGATAAAGAAAGAAAGAAAGAAAGAAAGAATGAAAGAAAAAAGAAAGAAAGAAAGAGAGAAAGAAAGAAAGAAAGAAAGAAAGAAAGAAAGAAAGAATGAAAGAGAGAAAGAAAGAAAGAGACAGAAAGACAGATGGATGAATGTATGGATGGATAGATGGATGGGTGCCGGGAGGGAGGGAAGGATGGATGGATGGATGGATGGATGGGCTGACTCACATCATCATCATCCCCATCATCAAGCGCTATACCGATAAACTTATGCGATTAACTCCCCGTTGAGTTGAGTTGAGTTGAGTTAAGAACTGACATCACTGCACTCAGGACCATCACATATGCACTCCGACACCTCGTTCAACAGCCAGCGAAGATTCATACTACTAATCGTTTCCACCGCTATCTGATTTAAAGTTCTCCTGGCCTTCCCTCTCAGTTTTGAGATTCTTCAGAACCCCTGCCGATCCCCAGCAGTCTCATTCTTTCTACATACGGGTTCTCAATCTGTTCCCCCGCATTCTCCACCTGGTCCCACAAACGCACGACCACCTGCCCCCCCCCCCCTTTCTAGTCCATATTTAATCTACCACCAAGCGGTGCATTCCCTGTCAGCCTATCAGCCTGTTCATTCCCCCTGCACCCCCGCAAGGCCAGGGCAAAATATCCGTGACCTCTGAAGCGACGACAGCCATTCCACACGAAACATCCCTTTCTCCGCCTTACTAAGTATACTCTTTGAATCCGTAATATGTGTTGCGGTAGTCTCCTCAAACCAACGAATTGCCGCTGTTACTGCTTCCACCTCCATTCTCATGCTGGAGGTCAAGACTCGTCCATTAGCCTTTGCAATTAAACACCAACCACTACGTCTGTTTCTCATCACTGATCCATCGGTGTAGATGACTATGTCACCTTGATGTGTGTTACTCTGGATCAGTTGATGCACTTCAAACTCAGTGCGGCCTGCTACCCATTCTCTGCACTCACGACCCAGTGTTATTATTACATTTTGCCAGTCCGTCATGTAATCCGAAACTTCAACCCACTCTTTTTCACGATTGAAAGTTCTGCCTGTGCCATCCAGGACCTGCCTCGTCTTAGTCTATGATCCTTGACCATATCCATGGCTTCATGCAGGGGTTGATCCCTATCTGCGGCAACTCTCAGGTATCATTTGGCCTGAAGGACCCTATGCCTATCCGTCATTGTTGGTAGCGTCAGGATATGCCTCATGCATATAGTTGGTGTGTCCTTTGTGCACCCCAGGATTACCCGCATGGCAGCATTCTGTATGCGCTCCAACCTTTCAAGCTGACTCTTCGATACTGTCAGCAGCCCCAAACCATACTCATTGACATAAATTATTAACTGCTGAAAGAGCCTGTAATGCATCCTCTGCTTTACTCGGGTTGCTGCCATCGCCCTCTGTGCGTTAAGTCCCCTACCAGCCTTCACCACCAAAGCCTCCACATGATCCTTAACAGACAAACACCTGTCAAAGGTGATACCCAAGTACTTCAATTTATTCTCTCGACTAAGAGGGCATCCATCCAATATAATACCTGGGATATCTGCCTTGACCATCCGGTTATCCTGGGAGTACCACACAACGGATGTCTTGTCTGGGTTTATAATGGCCCCTGTGTCCATGCACCACTCCGCCCCCCCCCCCCCCCCCCCATGTATTGCCACCTGTAAGTCTGTAGCCAAACTGTCCCTGTCTCTGCCCTGTCTGTACACCAGCACATCATCTACAAATGTCAAGGTTCTACCCACACCTGGTGTCTCAATAGCTGCGATTTTGCTGGTGTAGGTATTAAAGAGCACCGGGACATGGCAGATCCCTGTGGCAACCCAGGTGTAATAGTACAGGGGTCAGAAGTCCAGGAACCCATGCGCAGTGCAACCTTACGCTCATAGAGGACCGCCTCAACCCATCTGACAAGGCAAGGGCAGACCTCCATGTCCAACAGTGTGTATTATCAACTGATCAGTAACTCCCGATTTGGGAAGCAGATTACGACTTTCCAAGTGTCGCTGGAGCTTGCATGCAACTATCTTTTCGAGGACTTTGCCAGACATGTTTTGCGCGGTTATGATTCGGTATCCATTAAGTCTGGAGGGATTCTTACCTGGCTTTGGGAGTGGGACCAGGTAGCTATGCAGCCAATCGTGGGGTATTTCCGCGGTATTGATGCTTAAGTTGAAACATTGAGCCATCTCCTCCAAGTCCCCATAATTCATGTTACTCATGTGGGTGTACCTCACCCGATTAACTCACGATATCACCAGAGTCTTGAGTTAGCTTTGTATTCTTCTTCCGGTTATATCATATGGCCACGCCATCCAGCCATTTATCTCTCTGATTTCCCCTGGTTCTTGTATGATCAAATTTGACAGCTGTCACTAAGTTGTCCTGTTTATTTCTCCTCAGACAGACAGACAGGTAAAAAGACAGACGGACGGACGGAAGAATTGATGAACGAGGTTCTGGTTGGAGAGTAAGCACGTAAGAATAATGTAACTTAGGGAGCGAGTATTTTAGTAAACTAGCGAGTGTGGGTTAGTGGGTGAGTAAACGACTAAATAAACTATTGATAGACTCACTGAAGGGATGAATGACTGTATGAATGGATGGGTGATGTAGTGAGTCACAGAAACAGTGAATTAATGTCAAGCTGATTGACTAAATGGGTGAGTGAGTGAGTGAATGAGTGAGTGAGCGAGTGAGCGAGTGAGCAAGTAAGTGAGTGAGTGACTGAGTGAGTGAGCGGGTGAGTGAGTGAGTGAGTGAGTGAGTGAGTGAATGAGTGAGTGAGTGAGTGAGTATGTGAGTAAGCAACTGAGTGAGTGAGTGAGTGAGTGAGTGTGAGAGCGAGCGAGTAAGTGAGCGGGTGAGTGAGTGAGTGAGTGTGTGAGTAAGCAAGTGAGTGAGTGAGTAATTGAGGGAGTAAGTGAGTGAGTGAGTGGGTGAGTGAGTGAGTGGGCGAACGAGTGAGTGAATAAGTGAGTGAGTGAGTGTGCGAGCGAGCGAGTGAGTGAGCGGGTGAGTGAGTGAGTGAGTGAGTGAGTGAGTGAGTGTGTGAGTAAGCACGTGAGTGAGTGAGTGAGTGAGTGAGTGAGTGAGTGAGTAAGCAAGTGAGTGAGTGAGTGAGTGAGTGTGTGAGTAAGCAAGTGAGTGAGTGAGTGAGTGAGTGAGTAAGGGAGTGAGTGAGTGTGAGAGCGAGCGAGTGAGTGAGCGGGTGAATGAGTGAGTGAGTGTGTGAGTAATCAAGTGAGTGAGTGAGTAAGTGAGTGAGTGAGTGAGTGAGTGAGTGAGTGAGTGAGTGAGTGAGTGAGTGAGGGAGTGAGTGATAATAAAGCAGTTTTTATATCTCCTGATCGTCCCCCTGGACAAACTGAACAGAAACCCAGCATGTGCATACAGAAGCAAGCAGAGATGAAATGTGCATGCGTGTGTATTGTGTGTGTGTGTGTGTAGTGTGTGTGTGTGTGTGTGTGTGTGCGCGTACGAGTGTATGCGTTAGCACACCCTCGCGTATGTGTGTATTTGTCAGCACTCGCCTCCTCCTCGCTGACACCGTCCCCACCCGGGCGCGTGCAGGAAGATACGTCACACGTGTCACGTGACCCTGGAAGGTCACACTTGCGCGTGGCCGATGTGCATTCTGTGAAGATATTTCCCAGCCTGGCCCATGCCAGAACACTAACTACCCACCCACACAGCCACTCACCCACCCACCCACCCATACCACCCTCTCGTCCCCTTTAGGTCTCAGTATGGGTGTTAATGGGTTAATGGGTCAGGGGAGCTACTGTGTCGTGCTCCGCTGGAAAAGGGTGGGGTGGGGGGGATGACGGAGAAGTATGCCGAGGGCACAAGACGTTGCAGAAGACCAAGACGCGTGGACGTCCATTCGACGAACAAAGAAAATACAAACAAATATCTACCCGTTTATGATATAATGATACCCGTTTATGGTATAATGATACCTGTTTATGATATAAAGATACCAGTTTTTTGCCGGGATTTTTTTCACGTGTACTTCTAGTAACAAAATTTCCCCTGGTCTCTGGGTAGTGAGATCAGACGCCCGTGTGTATTGTTGTGCACGAAAAAAAATCCCTTGGCAGTAGGAAATCGAAAAAGAGTAACCTAACGGCTCTACCCGGGCAAAATTTCGTGTTAAAAATTACCCAAAGTATTTCAGGTTCCTCACCGGTGCTACGGAGTTCGTGCACTGAGCTGAGATTCTCTGGACTCAGGCTTGAGTTAGGAGTAGAACGGAACACTTATAGGTTACACCCGTGTGCCGTGATGTTGATCCGTCGACTAAACTAAAAAAAACATAGATACTTATTTATGATATAATCGTTCTGTGCCCTGCCAGCTGGTTTGAACGTTTATGTCTCTCCACGGATCTCGGTCCTTGGTGTTCTGGATCGCCTCTTCTGAAGATATTCCTCCATGTCATCGTCTAAATTCATCCAGCATTATTTCTTTCACTATATCTCTGCCTCTCTTCCCACTGATCTTTTCAGTTGTCGCGATGTTCTTAAATGCCTCTCTTCTCACCACATGTCAAAAGAAACACGTTTGTCTCTTTCTTATTTGTTGTATGCAATGTTCTACGTTCATTAGCCCCTTTCAGGCAATCGTCGCTAGTTACTCTGGCAGCCCACGGAATTCTTTACTTCTACGAGTACACACAAATACATGTATTATTATTGCTCGTGAATTTTCAATAGCATTATAATTCCTCAGTAACTGATCAACCATCATCACCATTACCACCACCATAATCGTCATTATCACTACCAGAACTATCATCATTATCACACCACCACTTTCATCATCATCACTACCAGAACTATCATCATTATCACACCACCACTATCATCATCATCAATATCATCGCCACCTCCATCATCATAATTAACACCACCACCACCACTAGCATCATTAGCATCAACATCATCACCACCATGGTCATGAAAACATCACCACCACTATCATCATCACCATCATCAACATCACCATCATCCTCACCATCATCACCATCATCATCATTAACAACAACAAAACCACTATTATCTTTACCAGTATCACAATTATCATCATAATTATCATAATAACCATCATCATCATAATCTTCATTATAATTACCATCATCGTCGTCATCATAATAATCAATCATCATCTTAATAATCATCATCATCCTAATCACCATCGTCATCATTATCTTACTCACCATCATCACTATAATAATCAGCATCTTTGTCATAAACATCATCATAACCACCGTCACCATCATCATCATCATCGCCCCCAAAATCCCCACCACCACCACCATTATCAATGTCCCCATCACTATCATCACCACAGTTATCATCGTCATTATCATTATCACCATCATTATCATCACCATCATAGCAGTGATGTCATTTCCGGACTTCCATCATTCCCGAGTGCAATTTTCTCGGAGATTTCTCGTCGCTTGAGTAACGGATTTGGTGCACAGTGCTACACTTTCGGCAGGCGGCTCCGTGGACGGGCCATGTGGGATCAAGCTCGTGAGACGACGTCTACCCTCTTGCTTTTAAATCTTCTCAGCGCCGTGTTTCAATCCGACGCCACCCACCCACTAGTTGTATTTTGTCAAACTTATCTACAGGCCGTGTTTTTATATCGTCACCAACATGCGTGTAATTTTTTATCATTATCTTTTTCATCATCATTATCATTAATCAACACCGGTTTTGATGATGATGCTGATGATGATGATGATGACGGTGGTGATCATGTTGATGATGGTGATGGTGTTGATGAAGATGGTGATCATGTTGATGATGATGATGGCGACAACAATGATGGTGATGATGATGATGATGATGATGGTGGTGGTGGTGGTGATGGTGGTGGTTGTGGTGGTGGTGGTGATGATGATGATGATGGTGATGATGATGATGATGATGATGATGGTGATGATGATGATGATGATGATGATGGTGATCATGTTGATGATGGTGATGGTGTTGATGATGATGGTGATGGTGTTGATGATGATGGTGATCGTGTTGATGATAATGATGATGGCGACAACAATGATGGTGATGATGATGATGATGATGATGATGATGATGATGATGATGATGATAGTGGTGGTTGTGGTGGTGGTGGTGATGATGATGATGATGATGATGATGATGATTATGATGATGATGATGATGATGATGATGATGATGACGGTGGTGATCATGTTGATGATGGTGATGGTGTTGATGATGATGGTGATGATATTGATGATTATGGTGGCGACAGCAATGATGGTGATGATGATGATGATGATGATGATGATGATGATGATGATGATGATGATGATGATGGTTGTGGTGGTGGTGATGATGACGGTTATGATGATGATGATGATGATGATGATGATGATGATGATGATGATGATGATGATGGTGATGATGATGATGATGATGATGATGATGATGATGATGATGATGATGATGATGATGATGATGATGATGATGATGATGATGATGATGATGATGATGATGATGATTTATCCCCCCACTGAGGAATAGGCCCTAACCACCGTACTCCTAACCGTCCAGCCCTTAGTTATCCCAGTTTCTCAACCATCTCATTATAAACCCTCTAATCCTTAATTATCACAATTTCTCAACCATCTCACTATAAACCGTCCAATCCTTAGTTATCCCAAATTCTCAACCTTCTGACAATAAACTGTCCATTCCTTAGTTGTCCCAATTGCTCAACCATATCACTATAAACTGTCCCTTTATTAGTTGTCCCAATTGCTCAACCATCTGACTATAAATTGCCCATTTCTTAGCTATCCCAATTTCTCAACCATCTCATTATAAATTGTCCATTCTTTAGTTATCCCAATTTCTCAACCATCTAACTATAAACCATCCAATCCGTAGTTATCCCACTTTCTCAACAATCTCACTATATAATGTGCAATCCTTACTTATTCCAATTCCTCAACCAACTCATTCCTAGCCGTCCAACCCTTAGTTGTCCCAATTCTTCAACCAACTCATTCATCCTATCCGTCCAACGCTCAGTTATACCAATTCTTCAACCAATTCATTCCTAGCCGTCCAGCCCTTATTTATGCCAATTCCTCAACCAACTCATTCCTAGCCGTCCAACCCTTAATTGTCCCAATTCTTCAACCAACTCATTCATTCCTATCCGTCCAACGCTCAGTTATACCAATTCTTCAACCAACTCATTCCTAGCCGTCCAGCCCTTATTTATGCCAATTCCTCAACCAACTCATTCCTATCCGTCCAACCCTTAGTTATACCAATTCTTCAACCAACTCATTCCTAGCCGTCCAGCCCTTATTTATCCCAATTCCTCAATCAACTCATTCCTAGCCGTCCAACCCTTAGTTATCCCAATTCCTCAATCAACTCATTCCTAGCCGTCCAACCCTTAGTTATCCCAATTCCTCAACCAACTCATTCCTAGCCGGCCACCCTCCAGTTGTCCCAATTCTTCAACCAACCCATTCCTAGCCGTCCAACCCTTAGTTATCCCAATTCCTCAACCAGCTCATTCCTAGCCGTCCAACCTTTAGTTATCCCAATTCCTCAACCAACTTATTACTAGCCGTCCAACGCTCAGTTACCCCAATTCTTCAACCAACTCATTCCTAGCCGTCCAACCCTCAGTTATGCCAATTCCTCAACCAACTCATTCCTTGCCGTCCAACCCTTAGTTATTCCAATTCCACAACCACCTCATTCTTCAGCTCCGTCCGTCTCATCCCTATATTACTCATCTCTGTCTTTCAGTCTGCGGATCGTCTGGCCGAGTGGCTGGATCACCGCTCTTACTTACGAGAGACACGGGTTTGAATCCTCCGTAAGGTAATAGATTTATTTGTTCTGCCTTGAGCAAGAAGAAACCCTCGCCCGTACAGTTCGCGGCGACTGCACTAGCCAGACGGCCTTAATTCCACAGGCTCAAGACCCCCTCACTGTCCTACATGGCATGGTACAATAGGCAGTAGATGACAGTTTGGCAGTCTGTAATTCTCTTCACCGTGTGGTCTTATGTCTCCCACTATTTCGTTTGCCTTGTAGGTTCCAGGCAAGAAAATGTCTAGTATATTGTCCTCAGGTTTTTTCTTGGCGTGTGTCCTATCCAGCGCCAGCATCTTTTCTTCACCTCTTGGGATTCGTCTAGTTCTCTCCATGAGCACTACATTGGTTGACTGGGGATTTGTCTAGTTCTCTCCATAAGCTCTACATTGGTTGACTGGGGATTTGTCTAGTTCTCTCCATAAGCTCTACATTGGTTGACTGGGGATTTGTCTAGTTCTCTCCGTGAGCTCTACATTGGTTGACTGGGGATTCGTCTAGTTCTCTCCATAAGCTCTACATTGGTTGACTGGGGATTTGTCTAGTTCTCTCCATAAGCTCTACATTGGTTAACTGGGGATTTGTCTAGTTCTCTCCGTGAGCTCTACATTGGTTGACTGGGGATTCGTCTAGTTCTCTCCATAAGCTCTACATTGGTTGACTGGGGATTTGTCTAGTTCTCTCCATGAGCTCTACATTGGTTGACTGGGGATTTGTCTAGTTCTCTCCATGAGCTCTACATTGGTTGACTGGTATTTGTCTAGTTCTCTCCATGAGCTCTACATTGGTGGACTGGGGATTTGTCTAGTTCTCTCCGTGAGCTCTACATTGGTTGACTAGGGATTTGTCTAGTTCTCTCCATGAGCTCTACATTGGTTGACTGGGGATTTGTCTAGTTCTCTCCATGAGCTCTACATTGGTTGACTAGGGATTTGTCTAGTTCTCTCCATGAGCTCTACATTGGTTGACTGGGGATTCGTCTAGTTCTCTCCATAAGCTCTACATTGGTTGACTGGGGATTCGTCTAGTTCTCTCCATAAGCTCTACATTGGTTGACTGGGGATTTGTCTAGTTCTCTCCATGAGCTCTACATTGGTTGACTGGGGATTCGTCTAGTTCTCTCCATAAGCTCTACATTGGTTGACTGGGGATTTGTCTAGTTCTCTCCATGAGCTCTACATTGGTTGACTGGGGATTCGTCTAGTTCTCTCCATGAGCTCTATATCGGTGATTCTGTCATACCATTTTATTGCCAGCACCAATTAGTGAATGTCTGTAGTTTCGTTGTAATTATTTTAATCTGTATCCATGCTTCTGATGCATACAGTGGGGTATCGGGGTAGGGGTATCCCCTATCAAAGGAGAAGTAAGGCGCCTCCTTTCCTCCGCTAGCCTACGGGACACCCTTGGGCAAGGTGGAGTGCCCGTTTAGCCCCCCGATCAGGGTTACACTCCCGGGTAGGTGGAACCCGTTAGCTTTGGACAGCAATCCATCTAGGAGACGGAAAACTCCAAATATAAACCCCCAAGTTCAAGGTGGACCAGCGTGCTGAGGAACTGGATGGCCATGGGTTAACTGGTCGTGAACATTGGACGTCTGACAGGCGTGCGGGGCGGCACAAGGCGTGTGGACTCCTGCGGGACATCCCCTGCCTCTTCCCTAACAAGCAGGCAATGCTAGGGTGACCGTTTATTTCCTGCAATATCCACACTTTGCCTATGGATTTATTTAAACATGGGAATCGTCGTCGGAGCTACGGAGCACGTGCTCTGCGCTTGACACATCCCCCAGAGGCTAGCGAAGAGAGAGTGAGGAGGAGAAGACGAGGAAATGGTGTGAGACGACGGCATAGAAATAGGAGGGCAGGCGCCAGGAGAACAAGACGAAAAGTGGAGAGACTAAGTTTCAACTATGTAAGAGTGGGATGCTGGAATTGTCGTAGTGCCAGACAGAGAGGTCTTGTATTGTAGAGACTAATATATGATTTTGACGTCTTCATGCTCCAGGAGCTAAATACAGACAAATACCATTGCCCTGGGTACGCCACTTATATAAACCCTACTGGGCAGAAGAGACATGGACAAGGTCTGCTTGTGAAGGAAGGAGTGAAGCATGTGGTACTCGACTTGAGCCAGTGAAATCACAGTGCAAGAGAGGTCCAGGGTATACAAATGGAGATTTGTGGCTTAAGTTGGAGCATCATAAATGTATATGCCACAGTGGACTGTTTTGTCAGAAAGTAACATTGGGACTGGCTTAAGGAACTGGAGGAATTACCAGGTGATAGGCTACTCATATGTGGAGACTTCAATGCAAGGAACAGAGATTGGGACAGTAGTGGAGAAAACCGACAGGAAATTGCCCTTGCAGATGCCATGGTGGACTCCGATGTGGTCTGCATAAATTATGGTAGGCCGACAAGAATGGCAATGAGGCCTGGCGATGCAGACACAGCTATTGACTTGGCACTTGTCTCCCAGTCGTCAGTCCTTGATGTAAAGTGGAATGTTTTGAATGACTATGGGAGTGATCACATGACATGCTCAGTCCTGATCTCTAAACCCAGGAAAGTTAAAGCTGGGAGAGCGCGCAAGACCTTCCGGTATGAGTGAACCGATTGCCTTCTTGGACGCCTCAGACAAGGGGCATGCAACAGGACTGTTAAAACTCCCTTTTTGCAGCCCTCATGGTGGACCCCAGAAGTAGACCATGCTTGGAAAGCAAAGAGAGCTGCAGTGAAGCAGCTAAAGAAAGTGCGACAGACGCTTCGAAGCTCACGAGAAGAAGTGGACACAGCGGAAAATGTCAAGAAAGACAAGGTGGAGGTTTTCAAGCGCTGTGCTGCAGAGGCCAAAAAGGCAAAATGGGAATGTTTCATGAAGGAGATTGGAGGTGATAAAACACTGCAAAAATTCTGGAAACTGCACAGGCAAATGCTGAGAAAAGATCGGCCGATGACAGCGGGAACAATCTATAGAGATGATGGTGTGCGCGTCACAACAGACAAAGAGAAAGGGGAGGCGTTTCTCCAGAGATTTTTAGAGCAGACCAATCATAATGATGCGGACACCAGGGATGCAGTTAGAGAGGAGCTATCTGGCACCGCGAAGAATATGCTGTATGAAGATATCATAGGGGTGGAAGATGTTAAACACATTTTGAAAAAGGCAAAAGACACGGCACCAGGGCCCGATGGGGTCAGGTATACACATGAAGGGTTTGAGCGAAGCAGACCTGGAGGAGATGACCGACTGCTTTAACCAGAGCATTAGGAGAGCATCAGTACCGCAGGATTGGGTGCACAGCTATCTCATCCCTCTCCCAATACCATTCAAGGATCAGTCAAAGCTTAGCGGCTTTAGGATCATCACCCTTCAAAATACATTTGGGAAGGTTTTAGAGAAGATAGTTGCTGTCAAGCTGCAGGATTATTTGGAAAGGGGGAAGCTTCTTCCAAGAGGTCTGGGGAGCTACAGGCCAGGAAAATATACCTGGTCAAATGTAGCCACTTTTGCCTTTGATGTTTATGAGGGGTTCCAGAGTAGACAGGAAACGATGGCGGCAGCGCTTGATCTCGAGGATGCGTACAATAGAGTTCGATATGATATTTTGATGACCGCACTGATGGAGAAGGGGGTCAATCCCTGGTTGGTGAACTGGATAGCAGCCGTCCTGCACTCTCGTCAGGTTGCTCTCCGTCTAGGCGCATGGACCTCAGAGTCACATATGTTAACCCCGGGACTGCCACAGGGATCTGCAGTCTCACCGGTGCTCTTTAATGTGTATACGAGCAAGATTGCAAACCTAGAAGCACCAGGGGTTGGAAGAATACTAACATTTGCAGATGATATTCTTGCATATAGGCAGATGAGAGATAGGGAGCAAACAGCCCAGGAGTTACAGGCGACAGTAGATAAAGTGATTGACTGGTGCACAGAAATGAGTGCTGTCATCCACCCGGAAAAGGCGGCTGTTTTGTGATGCTCTCTGGACAACAGGATTGTAAGAGCTGATGTCCCAAGCCTCGCGATAGATGGTAGAAATGTCAGCAGAGAGAACAAACTGAAGTATCTGGGGATCACATTTGACAGGAGCCTATCCTTCAAGGACCATGTGGAGACGGTCGTGACAGGATCTCAAAAGGGACTCAATGCACTTAAAACCATGGCTGCACTGGACATAGAGCAGAGAATGCTTATCACACTATACCAGCACTTGATCCTCTCAGTAATTGATTATGGATTAGGTCTGCTCACTGTCTCAGAGAGTCAGCTGGTGAAGTTAGAGCGCATACAGAACGAAGCTATGCGGGTCATTCTGGGATGCACTAGAGACACCCCAGTAGTGTGCATGCGTTACATCCTTAGTCTGTCGACTGTTGCTGGTAGGCTCAAGGTGATGCAGGAGAAGGCATACCTCAGAGTAGCTGCAGACACAGACCACCCACTGCATAAGGCGCTGGACGCAGTTAAGGGTCAGCGACTGATAAGAGGGAAATCATGGATGGCTCAGGCGGAGGATACGATCAGACAGGTGTGCTCCTTGGAGAACATTAGGCGTGGAGAGGAGTGGGTCAGAGTGCCAGCGGAGCAGTCAGACTTGTGCAGAGTTATAATCACATTAAGCCGGGAGTGCAGGGAGTGGCCAGCAGGGGCCACGGAAGTGGAAATCCAGCAACTAATTCAGGACAATGCTCACTCGAGTGATGTGATTATCTACACAGATGGTTCGGTGTTAAGAGGTGAGAGAAGTGGCTGGGGGTTCATAGCCAAAGCTAATGGTCGATGTTTGAGGCAGGAGAGCCTGGCATATGATACCACAACATCCAGCTTAAGAATGGAAGTGGAGGCAGTCACTGCGGCTCTCCGCTGGATGGAGAATACGACACACACACACATATCGTGATTGTAACTGACTCAGAAAGCATGCTGACGAGGGTGAGGACGGGCAGACTTCGTGCGGAGTGGCTTGCTTCGCTTCGGAGGTCACGGGTGATAAGCATCGCCTGGATCTTTTCTCCGGGGCATGCCAGTGTGCTGGGAAATGAACAGGCGGACAGATTGACTGGCTCTGCAGAACTTGGTGGAGTATTGATACATGACAAGGCAGACGTGGTTGCGGCCTTGTGGGAGCACGTGCACACCTCGGAGGAGCAAATGGATTACCATGGTCTGGCAAGAATGAGACAATGAGGAGTGACGAAGGGATCTGGCCGACGCTCAACACTCAGAGGAAAGGCGAGACGGACTTATAATCAGATTGCTACTGGTACTATTAGTGTTGGAACTCTTCGCTGGCTGCTGAGGATGGGGACGGAACACTTATGGGAATGCCCCGAATGCTGTGATGTCGATTCCTAAATCAATCAATCAATCAATCAATCAATCACAGTGGTGCTGACTGGAGTTAAACTTCGCTCACCACTCGATTCATTGGAATGTGTTTTATTCTCTCTTTGAACGATTTATGTCATACCATGTATTTTATTTTCTCTATGAACTATTCATGCCATACCATTTATGTCCTTCTAGTTTGCTAAAGTTACTAGTATATCCTTTACAGGACGAGACAGTCAATCACATCCTTTTTCTTGTGGACTGTTTGTGATTTCTTGGCAAGTTTACGTTTAGTAGTTTGCCATTGCTTTCCGAACGATCGACACTCATACCATTGAAAACCAACGCAAGATTGTCTGCTGCCAAATCGCCCGCAGCTCGCAGTGTTTCGAACGCGTTACGCGGGTTATGAATTGCATGCGTACCTTCTTAGCCACAAATCCGGTTATTTCGTTAAAGGACCAATTATTTAATGGTTACTGTTTATTAGTCTCTCTGTCAGTTGTTCTCCATAATTCTGACCCAACAGAAGTGCTGCTTTAACACTTATGTTCAACATTCTCAGTTTGGCGCTAAGTTTTACATCGTTTGACTTCCATTTATAGGGTGAATTTTTTAATGACTGTGCAGTGTTTGAAAATACTGCCGGTTCAAGTTTTGTATTTACCCTCTGTAGTTCATGCAACATAATAAAAAAAAAAAAAAAAAAATTGTTGCGTATCCCTTACGGGACGTTGCAGTCAACACCAGCATTTTCAGCTGCTGTTGATGTACTAGGCAAGTGTTACGTTCAGTAGTTTGCCATTGCTTTCTGAACGACCGGCCCCTATACCTTTTTTCGAAAAAACCAGCACCGCTGTGTTTCGAACCCGGGTATACGGGCTCACAAACCGCGTTCGCAAGCCCTTAGCCACAGAGACATAATAGGTAAATACAAAACTTAGACCGGTAATATTTTCAAACAGTGTACAGTCATTAAAAATACAAACAGTATTTCTAGTGCTATGAAATCAAAGCGCTTTAGGGAATGTAAAATGGTAATTTGTCTTCATTTTTGATTCGAAATCAACCGCAGGAGATTTAGAAGACGATCGCTTTGCGTCGATTTCGATGGCAGGAGGCTTCGGCTGTTTAAAAAGCAATGGCAAACTTGCATCATCATGTGCCATGCCGATATACGTTGGCGGTCATGTTTCGCCATCTCAAACGACCACCAGAGTCATGAATCAGCTCTGTTTTCTTGTCGCGACCATGTGGCCCAGCCATCCAGATATTTACGTCTCTGCCTTCCCCTTGTTCATTTTCCCTCAATCTTGCCAGTTGTCACCAAGTTCTCCATTTTATTTCTTCTCATGATGTGCCCCTAAAGATCTTGACTGTCATTTGGAGCTATAGCTTTCAAATTTTATGTTGTCTAGTGCGTCTTCTAGTCTCTATTTCCTTCTTCTTCTTCTGTGAGCGCCAAATAATACTACGTGTGTTTGTTTATGTAATTGTCTTGGTGGCCTCAACGGTTCCCCCTATTGATTTCTTGTGTTTACGTGTACAGCATTAGAACCGACCAAACATTTCTCTTCTTTAAATGTTTGTTCGTATATACTCGATAACAGCATTACGGTCTGAAGTGTTTGTATGTTTTTATTTGACCTATGCTGCTTTAATATAAATTATGAGACCTATGGTGCTATCTCAATGGTTTGATACGAATTCTGTCCGTATTCAATAGTTGTTAGGTTCATGTGTATGATAGGCATGACCAATGAAGACACTTTTTTTTTTGAGTGTCTAGTTGGTCGTGCGTCGAAGTACACTTGTTCCTGCAGCGAGGCGCCGTCGTCATTTGGAGGCGACAGGTTCGATCCCGGTCTGTAACTATAGCTTTCAAATTTTATGTTCTCTAGTGCGTCTTCTAGTCTATATTTTCTTCTTCTTCTTCTTCTTCTTCTTCTTCTTCTTCTTCTTCTTCTTCTTCTTCTTCTTCTTCTGTGAGCGGCAAATAATACTATGTGTGTTTGTTCACATCCATACAAAAGCACACATTCTTAGTAGCACTTCAACACTCTATTTCTAGTTGCAGTTGACATCTTTTTGTTTTTCATCTTGCAAAAGACTACCCTTTCCATGGCGATTCTTGTTCTAATCTCTTTAGGGCACTTCCAACAGATTTATGACTCTTCCGAAATAGTTGTACGGATTAACTTGTTTAAAAATATTCTAATTTATCCTTATGTAACATTATCCCATATGACTCGGTCTCTTTCTTCAAGGCGGCCTGCCTAAAGAGTCTCACAAAGCACGAACTCCGTAGCTCCAGCTACGACCCCTAGGAGTGTCCGAAAAAATTTAACTCGTGAATGATTTAGTTCGGAATCGAACCCACAACCTTCAGAGAGCCAGTGTAACCTCATGGCCACGGAGACTCCTCGTCTCCTTACAAAGTTATTCTAACCCTGGCTGTTCACTGTGTACAATAACCGCATCTACTAAAC
This sequence comes from Cepaea hortensis, assembly GCA_963921405.1. Classification (NCBI taxonomy): domain Eukaryota; kingdom Metazoa; phylum Mollusca; class Gastropoda; order Stylommatophora; family Helicidae; genus Cepaea; species Cepaea hortensis. The sequence continues at coordinate 437,345,294 of OY992876.1, forward strand.
GTTGCAGATAATGACTAACTTCTGCACGTAACATTTTCTACCAGCCAACGAATGTTGGTGTTGAATGCAACGTCCTGTTAAGGATACACAACTATCCAGTCTTGTATTTTGATCATTCTGCAACCTGCTCCGTGGCAAAGGAGTTGCGGGCGCAATTCGCAATTCCGCATACCACGCTCGAAACACAGCTGCTGGCGATTTGGCAGCAGACTGCCTTTTAAAACAATGGTATGAGTGCCGGTCGTTCAGAAAGTAATGGCAAACTACTGAACGCAAACTTGCCAAGAGATCACACAAAAAATAATGGGTATGACTGCGACGTACTGTAAAGGATATGCAACTAGCTGCAAGTAAACCAGAAAAGGAGCATCTCGTGTGATGTTAATTCTATCCAGTTCTCCTAGAATGAAGAGTGCGTTCCCCACAATGGACTCTTCACTCCTGGAGCACACATACAAGGCTAAGATACTTAAGAAGAACAAGGAAGAAAGATTCTAAAAACGGGAGTATTGATCAAAATCGATACTCTATTTTCAATCTAGCCCACTGCTCACCAAGTGCGAATAGACGGCGGCATGGACCGACATGCACAAAGTGGTTGTCACGGCACAAGGGTGCACGCGCAGTCATGCAACAGAGAGGAGGACAGGGAGCGGGGAGGAGGGAGGGAGGGAGGCGAGGGGAGACGAGGGATCTTGCATGCGAGCTTCCATTGAAGGACAAGTGACTCGGGGAGATGCACAATGCTCGAATACCGCACAGCCTAGTGTCAGAGAATTTCGCGTTATAACATCTCTGAAGTTTTGAAGAAAAAGTAATTATTTATTTAACGTTAAATTCACAACGCAGAAACAGGTGGATGTATGTACTAACTACCATCCATTCATTAGTTTACTTTAATTTCAGTGGATAGCTTGTTAACTTTGTTAATAATTTAAGTCAATAGTTTTAATTATTTCTGTTAAGAGGCGAATGCTGGTCGGTTAAGATTGCATCCCTTGTAGTCCCATGTCAGGGGGAGATAATAGTGAATACAGTGTTCAGGCCGATTTGGATATCAGTTTTTGGTGATCGAAAGTTATCGTTCTTCGGGTGTTGTTTGTCAATTGGACAGGAGCATCGGAGCCTGGCATCAAAGTAAGTTTATTAAACTGCTCTATGTACTGTTTATTTTTTACCTGCTCGCACACACAGATGGGCGTGGCCGCGGGGCTTCGTGCGCTTGAGCTTAAATCCCCGGTGCGCTGATGGCAAGGTACGTGGTTCTTATTCTTCTTCTGCGTTAATCCAGAGTGTTTATTTTTTCAGACGTAATTGCGTTGTGCCAATTTTATTTGCAACCTTACGCCGGCACTTCCGACTTCTGTACGTGGTTCATTACCTCCGCCAGTCAATTGGATCTCAAATTTTGACTTCTCATTCAGAAAGCAGTGGTAAACTACCAAATACAAAGTTGTCCAGTAAACCAACTTGGGTTTGGGGCTGATGGCCACGTTCTGCAAGGGACATGCAACACACATACATACATACACACATAAATACACACATAAATATGTGTACAGAGAGAAACAAACACACACGTACACATATTCACACACAAATGTTGCATATTCTGTCACAGGACGTTGCAACCAAGTCCACGTTGGTTTTCAAGACACGTTTACGTTCAGAAGTTTGCCATTGCTGTCTGAACGACAAGTCACCGTTGACATCCAACTTAATGCTGGTGTAGAGATTGAGCGCCCTACCTCGCCATCTGCGCAACGGAAGTTTGAGACGAGCGCTCTTTTTTCGTGTGTATGTGTGCGTATGTGTGTGATTGTGTGTGTACACATATTCTTGTCAGAGAGAGAGAGAGAGAGAGAGAGAGAGAGAGAGAGAGAGAGAGAGAGAAACAGGTTCCTCCTACGCCAATTCTCCTGAGTCGACTCCTACGACATGTACGGCAGGCCGTAGAGTAGCTATGGTTTTGTTTTCTTCCCTTAAGGGCCCCGGTAGAATACGGACGAAGAACCATTGGTACCTAACTATAGCACGCATACCCCTGCTCTCTTGAGTAGTACGATAGGATGCCAGCCGTCTAGGATAAGGCCGAAAAACAGGAAGTCCCCTATGCAAATTGTGAAGATTAAACATCCCACGATATTTGTACATCACAAAGCGTAGGCAGTAATATCGCTGCTTGCGAACGCGGTTTGTGAGCCCGTATACCCGGGTTCGAAACACAGTGGTGCTGGTTTTTTCGAAAAAGGTATAGGGGCCGGTCGTTCAGAAAGTAATGGCAAACTACTGAACGTAAAATTTGCTCAAGAATAACGAACAGCGAAAATGCTGGGGTTGACTGCTGCGTCCTGTTAAGGACATGCAACTTTAAAAAAAAAAAAAATAACGACTATAATCTTTAGGAATATATTCACTAACATACGCCACACACGTCCGCTGTTTCGGTTAAAACAACCTCTTTAAGACCAACACAAACATTACTATTAAGGAAATTATTATAAATTATAACACAAACACTCATCTCAACTTCTTATTTTTTCGTTCGCTTGAAATTTGTCTATATTTGCAGTGGTGTGTGTTGAATGAACTTTACTGCCTTTTTCAGTTCACTCAGTGACCCATAGAGTTTATCTTCCACTGTCGCCTCTCTAGGCCAGAAGGATTGCCTAGATATGTTGTACTTTGGGCAGTCTTGGAGTATGTGCTCTGCTGTCTGCGACGCCTATCCACATGTGCTGCACATGGCTGATTCACCAATCTTGAATTTTGTATACATGTGGTTGCGTAATCTATTGTGTCCTGTTCTGAGGCGCAGAATAATTACTTGTTCTGGTCTGTCCATAACGTGGTCTTGAGCTGGTATTAGTGATTTTCTTGTAGATTTGATCATTCTTTTCTTTTGAATTCACCTCAACTGAATTACTGCACAAATTGTTTTGAAGAGTCTGGGAAACTGAAGAAATAAAAGAGTGTGGGAAACAGGAAATACCAGCAGTGTGGAAAACTGAACTAAACTTTAGAAATAAAAGCAACCTGGGAAACTGAAGAATTGCCAGCAGTCTCGAAAACCAGGAGTCTGGGAAACTGAAGAAACACCAGGGGTCTGGGAAACTGGAGAAACACCAGGGGTCTGGGAAACTGGAGAAATACCAGTAGTCTAGTAAACTGAAGCCGGTCTCCCTGGCCTAGGGTTTAACGACTTTCTCCTTAATCCCGTATATTCATGTGGGTAACGCAGCTGCGCGAGATTCGGTAGCGTTGGTTACTTACGGTGGTATGTGAGCCGGTCGCTCATAAAGCAATGACAAACTACTGAGCGTAATCTTGCCAAGACATCAACAGCAGCTGAAAAATGCTGGTGTTGACTGCAATGTCCTGTAAAGGATATGCGGGAGGGGGGGAGTAAACTGAAGAATTGCCAGCTGTCTGGGAAACTGATAATTGCCAGCTGTCTGGGAAACTGATAATTGCCAGCTGTCTGGGAAACTGAAGAATGCCAGCAGTGGGCGAAGCTGAAGAATTGCCAGCTGTCTGGGAAACTGAAGACATACCAGCAGTCTGGGAAACTGAAGAAATACCAACAATCTGGGAAATGGAAGAAAAACCAGCAGTATGGGAAACTGAAGAAATAGCGACAGGGCAAAAGAAATAGAGACAGGCACAACAACACACGGTGATAACTTTTAGAGAAAGGGATTAATAATACGCGAAGGGCACGGGCGGGGCTGGGCAAGTTAGCAAAAGATAAGACTGTTTAGCGGAAGGCAGTCACAGTGGCTTGATGGAAGGTAGAGTTCGGGAAGATGTGGCAGGCGGTCGACCAGCCCGAAAGTAGGCGCGTCATACTGGCGTGAAGGCCACAGCGGCGTCCGGCTGGCTGGAGGACAGACAGCACATCATTGTAACAGACTCACAAAGTAAGATGAGACCCGGGACATGCGGGAGTCGAGGGAAATGAACGAGCTGATAAACTGGCTGGCTCTGCACCCCCTGTAGATGGCCAGCCCATGGATCGTGCCGATGTTATTAACGTCCTTAAAGATTTGGCGAGAACAGAGGACTTTGACTTCAGTGAATCCACATCGGTTTCCAGGATGAAAGACCTGGGAGTAAGAATCGGCACAGCCAGACGCGAGAGATACATCGGGAAAACAAAGCGCCTCGTCAACCAACACAGAACTGGCACTATTAGCCACCGGACGCTGATGCATATGCTGGGGGGAGAATCTGAGCACCTATGGACCTGTCCGGAGTGCAATGAAGATACCCCGACTGATAACTGATAACTGATAACTGAGGTGAAGACGAGCATATTTGGGGCAGAATGACAGGCTTCCATCTAACTATTAAAAATAGAAATTATCTGTTGGATTTTTCCCCCAGGACATGCTGGTGTGGTGGGAAATGAGCAGGTGGGCAGATAGGCTTGGCCTGCACCGTTGGTGGGATACTGGTGCTTAATAAGGCAGATGTGGTTGGGGCCCTTTGGGATGGTGTATGTAGTACAGAATAACGGATATATCATCACGTGCTGCAGAGAGTGACCAGAGGATCTAACCGACTTTAAAAACTCATAGGAAAGGCCAGACGGACACATAATCCCACTACTACTGGTACCATTAGTATGGGGGCTCTTCATTGGCTGTTGAATATGAGGACGAGGCACGTATGGGAATGTAACGTGTGCTGTGATATCTGTTCTTGACTCACCTCAACTGGGTGTCAGGGTGTATGAGACATGACAAATGGCAGGTGATGGAGACATTTCTCGACAGGCCGAGATGACCGCGACGCTCTGCAGAGTTCCTGCTACACCATGATGCTATCTATCAGCCGACCTACCTGAAACTCCGCCCACCTGCCGATCAAACTGTTTGTTTACCTGCCGATTCAACCAATCTCCATTTGCCTATATATTTGTCTGATGTAGCCAGCTCCGTGGCGAAGATTTTGTGAACGCAATTCTTAATCCCGCATATCGCGCCCGAAACACAGCTGCAGGCGATTTGGAAGTAGGCCGTCTTGCATTAGTTTTCATACAACAGTATGAGTTCCGGTCGTTGAGAAAGGAATGGTAAAGTACTGAAAGTAAACTTGCCAAGCTATCACAAACAGCCAATAATGCGGGGGTTGACTGCGACGTCTTGAAGAGGACACACAACTAACTTGATCCGATATCTATTAGCCTGTATGTTTGTCTTATGTCTGACGGACTTTCTAGTCTGTGTTTGTGTTGCTGACTCATTTCTTCTGTCAAGTCTTCTGGGTCTTTTTGTTGTTGTTGTTACTTTTAATCTTCTTTTGTTGTTCATTTTTTTTTTGGGGGGGGGGGGGGGGGGGTGTGAGGGGGTGAGGGGGGGGGGAGGTTGCATTCTTTGATTATGTATATTTTTAAAATACATTTCGTTTTTCAATTTTCTTTTACTGTCTTACGCGAGCTTTTGAACAAGCATTATGTCTGTCTGTCTGTCTGTCTGTCTGCCTGCCTGCCTGCCTGCCTGCCTGTCTGTCTGTCTGTCTGTCTGTCTGTCTTTAATTATTTACTCTTTCTTTCTTTCTTTCTTTCTTTCTTCGTATGTTCCTTCATATATGTGTCTACTTTCTCATGTTTGATCAAATATTTGTGTATATTTGTTGTCTTTACTTTTGTCTTTATTTATTTATCTGTGTTTTCTTCCTTGTATCTGTCTTTCTGTTTCTCTTCCTTCCCAATCACAATCATTTCCCAAACATATTCATCTACTAAACAAATCAACAAACTATTCTTCCTTTCCTCAGCTGCCACCAGACACCGACACGCCGACAAGAAGCTACAAGAACATCACAAACGATCGAGCCCAGGTGATTCATCGGGCTAACCAAATCATTCACACCGGAGTTCCGCACAGTGTTAGATAGTTCACCTAAGATATCCCTTGTGATAGTTACTAACTATAGATCCATAATTTGCCTCCGTAGTAGAGTTCTGTTCTGTTTCATGTAATTGTATCTATAGAAATAGCATCATTATTCTGTGTCCTTCTGTTCTTGGTCTGTGTGTCAAGTCTCAATCAGATATGACAGTAGGTGGTACTACCTGCTTTCTGTTAGCGCTGAATGTTGGGCGGCGCCCACCAAATCCCCACACACTGCCAACGGCTTCGGCTGGAGGAGCTCAATTAGGAGAGCACAAGCCTTATTATCCTGGCGCGAGGAAATTTAACCTTAGACTAAATTTTACGGCCAGGCAGATCAAACCCTAAGCCTTCGTCGGCATCTGGTCTGGGATTGAAATTCCGACATGCGGACAGTTAGAGCATTGCTTTGCTGATCCGGCAGCTTTTGCAGCAGGTCTTCTTCCAGATATATTGGTGTTACCTTTCCTATGGAGTAAACAAGGCAGGCCGAGAGAGTGACCATGCTGCATGGGCAACACCTGATCTCTAAACTTAGCCCAGACTTTGTACTATTGAGAAGTATATCTCCATCCCTGGTCCTTGCCATAGGTTGCAGCTGTTATGCCTATTTTGAAGCACTGTGTAACAAACTATCGTCTGTCAAGCATGGTGCCAGTGAGTGGGAATTTGTGGTCAAGGGCAAAAAAACATTATTTATAGGATGAAAGTTTAAGACCTCTTTGCCCTCCCCGAAGCCTGGTACATGTGCTTATGCAGTTGTTTTTATTTATGTTAATTTGATCTATTATAGATTTAAGAAAAAATATTAGAACTATTAATACCAGGCTTTGAACTTATTTCTCGGCTATATTTTTGCTGTGTCTTAAAGTGCTTATTTGTTAAATTTAAATATAAAAGGATTAACTGTAAGTGCAGATTCATTATTCTCAAGAAATATATTTTATCGATAGTTTACTTTCATATTAAATTCAAGCCTACGTTAAGAGGTAAATCCGCGAATTTAAAAAAAAAAAAAGAAAGAAAGAAAGAAAAATTCGAATCTTTTCTGGGATCGGTTCTACACTCCATGCCTGGCGGGATTATAGCACCACGTGACTGCCGTTTTACATCCGGTGATGTCACTATCAACTTTGGAGAGGGCGTTTCCATGTTGTCTTCGGCTTAGAGAGTTTGTATCGTGCATGACGTCATGCATTGTTGCGGTCTACGCCATTGCTTCAATGCTTTGCTGTCGTGGAATCTACGGTAAGTATATGTGTAAACGTTATGTTGTAATCATTGGTATGTGCAGATGCCGCCGATGCACAAGTAGACACCACAACAGACAACGGAAAAAACGTTAAGCAACAGGAACACCAGGCTTAATTATACTCGTTAATTATATATAATAATTGAATGACGAAGACACAAACATCAGTTTTGCAGAGATGCCTGGCATATTTAACTGAATTTCCTCATTTATATACAGCAGAAATCGCACAACTTGAACTACAGTAATTAGATAAATCCTTCAAGCAGACATATACAACACACATATTTAAAAAGTAACTTAAACTTTCTCCTGCTTTAATTTAAACCTCACTATTATGTCTTTTTGTTTGCACAAAGTCGGCTTTTCTATATGAATAGCAGTGACTTCTGCGACTTTTAACATTCGCCCACTTCGTGTGTTAAACAGCACGCGAAACGTGTTGTTTGTATCAATCATTCCCTAACCATAGTCATTCCCCAATAATAATCATCCCCCAATCATAACGATTTTGATTTTATCATAATGATTTTATGCATTTCTGTGTCTTCTTCTCTTCGCCATTTCTTAGATCTCCCTTTATTTCTTGTGTGCTGTTGATTCCAGACAAAGACATTTCTAGCTATACAATTCTCAGATTGTCTCAGTGTGTGTCCTGTCCAGCACCAGTGTCTTTTCCTCACCTCTTGGTTCACTTGGATCTGTTTAGTTCTCTCCATGAGCTCCATGATGGTGATTTTCTCATTCTATGTTATTCCTTCTGTCTTGACGAGGCACCAGTCTGTGAATGATTATAGTTTATTTGTAATCGTTTCCGTTGTTCTCCATGTTTCTGATCCATGTTTTCTATTCCAAGTTTTGTGCTGAGTTTACTTTTTTTTTTTTTTATTTTTTTTTTTTTTTAAATATTTTTAACTTCCACATATTTCCCAGTGCTTTAAAAGCTCCTCTTGTCTTATTTCGATATTTTTATGTGTTCATAAAGACAACAAACAATTAAAAGCTATCGGAACAGCGCATAGCCACTTTACAAATCCCCAAAGACTAACACGCATGTAAGTTCAGCTACGAATGCCAGTCAAGAACAACAAAATTTGAGTTGAGTCAAGAACCGACATCACAGCATTCGTGAATTCCCATACGTGCTCCGTCACCATCTTCAGCAAACAGCGAAGAGTCCCAATGCTAATGGTACCAGTTGCAATCTGTTTATTGGTCCGTTTTGCCTTTCCTAGGAGTCCTGAGCGTCGGTCAGAACCTCTGGTCACCCCCTGGTTACATCCTGGTCACTCGCTGGTCACCCACTGATCACCCCGGTCACTCGCTGGTCACCTCCTGGTCACTCGCTGGTCACCCCTGGGAAGTCGCTATTCACCCCCTGGTAACTCACTGGTTACTCCCTGATCACCCCTATTCACACCTGGTCACCTCTGGTCACTGTCTGTCATCCCCTGGTCACTGCCTGTCACCCCCTGGTCACTGCCTGTCACCCCCTGGTCACTGCTTGTCACCCCCTGGTCACTGCCTGTCACCCCCTGGTCACTGTCTGGTCACCCCCTGGTCACTGTCTGTCATCCCCTGGTCACTGCCCGTCACCCCCTGGTCACAGCCTGTCACCCCTGGTCACAGCCTGTCACCCCTGGTCACTACCTGGTCACCCCATGGTCATTGCCTGGTCACTGCCTGGTCACCCCCTGGTCAGTGCCTGATCAACCCCTGGTCACCCCCTGGTCACCCCCTTGTCACCCCCTGGTCAGTGCCTGGTAAACCCCTGGTCACTGCCTGGTCACCCCCTGGTCACTGCCTGGTCACCCCCTGGTCACTCCCATGACGCCCCACTCTCCCTAGGCAATAAAGCTGTACCTAAAGGACTTACATTGTAAGGCTCGACTTCATTGCACGGGGTTTTATCTCATACGGCCTGGACTCTTTCCACAGGACAACGTGTCGAAAGTATCGCGTGTCGCATAGAGCATGAACTCCAGCTCCAGCCACGACCCCCAGGCGTCTCCGAGAAAATTCCATTCGTGAACTGAATGGTACAGTCCAGAGTCAAACCAGGACCTTCCGAGCTCGAGACAGTTGGCTTGACTCTCAATGATGACGTATCTGTTCTTCTACACTATACGCAGGACACAGCGCGGCTGAATGGATAAGAACGTTCGTTATTAAATATCCGGTTTGCTGATGTTGAGGTAAGGGGTCCAGCTGATTAGGTGGACTAAAATGTTGACTTCTCGTTCTTGACATGGGGACATAAATTACAAGAACCTCAGAAGTCGGCGTGGATTCGCCTGATGACCAGGGACAGTGTTAATAGAGAAAGCTAATTCACACGCAAAATTTAGCACTATGCCACTTGAAATAGTGCTTATGGACTAAGCTCGGGTTCAAAGCGAGTGAGCGCATAGACACTACAATACAAACTAAAACCAACACAGAGAGTTGGGAAGCCCAGAAACATGACGGGATTATCGCGTTGATGAATCTGGCGGGATGGCCCCAGACGCGGCCCGTTATCATATTTTTGCCGTTTCTATCGGAGTACCGCCATGATTGTCCCGGAAATGATAGACTCTCTCTGGGTTTTCTTTTTGTGGTTTCTCGCGTGGAAATCCGAGAGGATTTCATTGTGTTAATGGATGGGGGTGGAGATGGATGATTTAATTGATGGATGGATGGATGGACAGCTGGGTGGTGGGTGGGTGGATGGATTGAGGAAGAAGTGGATGGATTGATGGATGGGTGGATGGATGGATGGATAGCTGGGTGGGTGGATGGAGGAATGGGTGGATGGATGAGTGGATGGATGGATGGAGAGATGGATGGCTGGGTGAATGGATGGAGAGATGGATGAGTGGGTGGATAGGTGGGTGATGAATGAATGCTAGGATACATGGATGAATGGGTGGATTGATGGATCTATGGGTGGGTGGATGGGTGAGCGGGTCGATGGGTGGATAAATAGATGAATCGGCGAATGGATGGATGGATGGATGGGTGGATGGATTGATAGGAGAGTGGGTGGGTTGTGAAGGATGGGTGGGTGGGTGGATTGATAGGAGAGTGGGTGGGTTGTGAAGGAAGGATGGATGGATGGATAGGGGGATAAATGGAATAGGGCAGCGGTTCTCAACCTTTTTTTGCCCGTGCCCCCCTTCACCATATCTTCAGAACATCATTCCCCCCCCCCCTTTTCGTATTTCCTACCTAAACATTCCCACCCCCCCCCTTTTTTACACAGTATACGTAATAATGGAAGCTAAATTTAATAGCACATACTAAAACAAGTCTAGACGTCCACATAAGATGTGATTTGTGGGTCTACTTACTTTATAAAATGAATTTTAGAAGATTGAGACGCACAGAACCGTAAAATATGAAGGGAAAAACAATATCAAGTAATCGGTTCTTGTATTAACGCGATCTTGAAATAATCTTAATTCCCCTCCCTCCCCCCTCCCCCCCCCCCCCCGATACCCTAAAATTCCCCCTAGTGGGGAATTCCCCACCGGTTGAGAACCAATGGAATAGGAGAAGGATGAAGCTGCAGATGACAGATAAAAGATAAACGAGGCGGATACTTTGCGTGATGTAGTGTGTGTAAGGTGTGTGTGTGTCGAACCGGCCGTCAATCTGTCTGTCTGTCACTCGGTTAGTGTTTCTGTTGGCCAGGTTGTCTGCCCGTCCTTCCCTCCTCCTTATGTCTCTCTTCTTATTCACACAAACAGTATGCCTCTGTGCATGTGTGTGTGCGTGTGTGTGTGTGTGTGTGTGTGTGTGTGTGTGTTTGCCCGCACTTCCGTACATATATGTGTTTGTGTCTGTCTGTCTGTGGGTCCCATCGTCTGACTGCCTGTCGGTTGGCTTTAGTCTGCCCCCCCTCCCCAATCCCATGTCTGTTGTCTTAATCAGACAAACAGTATGTCTGTCTATTCGGTAGTCGTCATGGTCCTCATGTGCCCAGCCACCAGTTAGCCAATCAAAGTT
>OY992876.1:437361432-437380574 GCA_963921405.1 Cepaea hortensis
CCTATGTATATAATCAGTGTCTCACCAAAGGCCACTTTCCATCAGCTCTTAAAATCGTACCTTCTTCTTAAATCTGGTTCATTGGACAATGGTCTCCCGAACAATTACAGACCCATTTCCTTACTATCATCACTATCTAAACAACTAGAAAAACACATCCGTAAAATAACATTAGTGTATTTAGTTCGCAACAAGCTTATTGATGACAGTCAATCAGGATTTCGACCAAAATATTCTTGCCTTACGGTCTTAACAAACATGATAGAAAATTGGCTCCAGAATATAAATAACAGTCTATGTGGAACTATGTTTATTGATTTCAGGAAAGCATTTGATATGAAAGATCATGTTATTTTAATTTTAAAAAACTTGAGACACCTTGAAAACCTTTCTATATCTCTCTCGCTCTAATTCACTCTCTGGCGCTCTCTCTCTCTCTCTCTCTCTCTCTCTCTCTCTCTCTCTCTCTCTCTCCCACACACACACACACACACACACACACTCTCTCTCTCTCTCTCTCACTCATATATATATGACTGAATGATATATATATATATCTCGACTTCGCCCTTTCCCGGGCTTTCAATTTGTGAACCTTTGAAAATAAAATTCGTTCTCTCTATCTCTCTCTCTCTCTCTCTCTCTCTCTCTCTCTCTCTCTCTCTCTCTCTCTCTCTCTCTCTCTCTCTCTCTCTCTCTCTCTCTCCACCCCTCGTCATCCCTTCCCCTCCCCTTTACTCACTCTCATTTTCTCAGAAACACTTCAAAACAAAAACAAATATGCCCCATTCCTTCAGCCTTCCAAAAACAGGGTGATTCACAACTCAAGTCCCGCTGTTCGGTGAACATCTTTCTTCATTTCCTTTTCATCCCATCAATCGTATTTATAACCACGCGCGCACACGCACACACACACACTCCAGCAGAAGAACGAGGAGGGAGCGAGGGAATAAACACACCGAGGGACAAATCTTGTTCTTTCTATTTCAAACAAAAATATTTTTGAAAGGGAAATAAGCGTGTAGCAGGCAGAACAAAGAAAGAATCAAACGGCATCACACATAGTAGCGAGCCAAAGAAAAGACATTAGAAAACGCATTCTTAGAAGGATATGGGGGGAAAGATGGTCAGTGATAAGAGAATCATTGTAGGCTCTGGCCTGGAATATTCGCTCTTAGGCCCCTTTTCTTCTGTTAATGAGTTCGGCTTTTCGCCGACCCTGTGATTGGTTGCTTGTTCGTTGTTGGCTATTCATATCCGGTAAGGGTTTTCGGTGGCAACGTTTAAACATTGATGACTATTGACTGCCTCTGATACAAGACGTGCGAGCTAGTAACATAATCTTGCAGTTAAGTTAGTTGCATATCCTTTACATGACGTTGCAGTCAAGTCCGGCATTTTCGGGGGCTGTTTGTGATTCCAGTTTACGTTCAGTAGTTTGCCATTACTTTCTGAGCGACCGACACGCATACCATTGTAGGGAAACCAACTGAAGTGATCAGGTAAATAGGAAGGAGTTGTTAGTGTAGCGGTTGTCGTATTAGCCTATCAATACAGAGACCCTGTGTTCAAATCTCAGCACCAGCTGGGTTAACATTATGCCTAACCAAATGGAGAAGTGAACTGGCGCTAAACGCCCGACATAACTCGTGCAGACCTGATAATCCCATCTCCCTTGGTGAAACCTCACGTGACCAGGTGCAAAAGTATACACCTGCTTTGGTAAGTAAACGAGAGTTAGAAGGAGAATTGGTCGACTGTACTAGAACACAATCACGTTTTACTAGAACACAATCACGCTCTACTAGAACACAATGAAGCTGTATTAGAACACAATCACACTTTACTAGAACACCACGATCTACTAGAACACAATCACAATTTACTAGAACACAGTCGCGCTTTACTAGAGTGCAATCACGCTTTACTAGAACACAATCACGCTTTACCTGAATACAATCACGCTTTACTAGAACACAATCACACTTTACTAGAACACAATCACACTTTACTAGAACACAATCACGCTTTACAAGAACACATTCATGCTTTACTAGAACACAATAACGCTTTACTAGAACACAATCATGCTTTACTAGGACACATTCACGCTTTACTAGAACACAATCACACTTTACTGGAACACAATCACGCTTTACTAGAACACAATCACACTTTACTGCAACACAATTACGCTTTACTAGAACACAATCACGCTTTACTAGAACACAATCACACTTTAATAAAACACAATCACGCTTTACTAGAACACAACCACGCTTTACTAGAACATATTCACGCTTTACTAGAACATAATCACAGTTTACTAGAACACAATCACACTTTACTAGAACACAATCACGCTTTACTAGAACACCACTATCTAATAGAACACAATTGCACTTTACTAGAACACAATCACGCTTTACTAGAACACAATCACGCTTTACTAGAACACTACCATCTAATAGAACACAATCGCACTTTACTAGAACACAATCACGGTTTACTAGAACACAATCACGGTTTATTAGGACAAAATCACCCTTTGCTAGAACACAATCACGCTTTACTGGAACATTGCGATCTTCTAGAACACAATAGCACTTTACTAGAAAACAACCACGCTTTACTAAAATACAATCACGCTTTATTAGAACTCTACTACTTTCTTCCTACTCTCTCTCTCTCTCTCTCTCTCTCTCTCTCTCTCTCTCTCTCGCTTGCGCTCTCTCTCTCGCTCTCTCCCTACCTCCCTCTCTGTCTCTCTAACCTTCCTACTCTCCCTCTCTCTGTTTCTCAGTCACTCCCTCTCTTCATCTTACTCTCTGTCATCTCCCCCTCTCTCTCTCCTCCTCTTCCCTCTGTCTTTCCTCCACTCCATAATACAGATTTGTCTTGCATCCTCATCAAGAGAAATCCCCCACCTCCCTTCTCCCATAAGATAACACCATGTCCTAGTCTGCGTCTCCTCCACGTCTGCCCGTCTGAGACGACGACAACGAGGACGATCACTAATTTCAAATTGAAATCATATTTTAGACCGCATTAAATGTCCGAGCGCGTACCTGTAACCTAATTAGCATAACTCCCCCTGGAAATAGGTCATGACGTCACCTCCTGGTGCTGTTTCCAATCGCAAACCTGGTTAATTTAACATTATCGTCCCTGGGATGGCAATTCTATTCCTTGTTTCTCATCTGTGGTTATTAAAGCTGCTTTCTTGTTTTGTTGTTCTTGTCGCTTCCCGAGGGAAGGACGAACATAGAGGGGCAAAGAGGAGTGGTTGAGAAAAGGGTTAGGGGAGGGATGGTTGCGAGGTTGCGAAACGGGCTAGAGGATGGGTGGTTAGGAGATACGGAAAGCATCTTCTGTCACGGATGATTGACAAGAGGCTTTATCCTTTTATTATTTTCTGAAATTGTTTTTTTTTTCTTCTTTGTTTCTGTTCTTTAGTATTAATTGATGTATGATTTGTCTTTATCTACCTAGGGAGAGTAACAGAGAGCGAGAGAGAGAGAGAGAGAGAGAGAGAGAGTATGAAGAAGAGAGATTGAGGGATGTAACTGAGAACCGGAGGAAGAAAGAGATAGTACATAATGAAAGACAGGCAGACATAGATGAACAGGTCTATAAAAAGACAGACTAAAAAGACGCAGAGACAGGTAGACAGAGAAATAAATAGCCACTCGAAAAGATATACCACAGACATAAAGACAGTCAGTCAATCCTGCCATCAGACAGGCAGACAGACAGGTACACTTACAGACTGTGGGACAAACAGACAAACAGATAGACAGGCAGACAAACAAACAGACAAGTAGACAGGCAAGCAAATAGTCAAGCAAGCAGCCAGATATACAGACAGATCTGCACTCTGACAGACGGTGAGGCAGACACACACACACACACACACACACACACACACACACTGGGTGACGGTGGGGCAGGCGGGACAGACAGACAATCTGAGAGATAGTGAGGCAGACAGACAGACAGACAGACAGAACAACGAACGAATGAACAATCTTAATTTTCAAAGAGTTAAGAATTGGGCACGCAGACGCGTCTGACATTCTGCCCTTCTTCTCTATTTCCTCTCATACATTCTTTCATTCAACATCACTTACGAAGCTAATCTTTGACAACAAAGGAACAATAAGCATTAAAACGCATGAAAAATAATCAATAACACATGACTCACTGAGGCAATGTTTAACATGGGCATTATAAATACCTAAGGAAGGTGTAACGTGCCATACATATGGGAATGTTTTTTGGCTAGTTGTCTTTTTGGGATAATTTACCATTATTATTGTCTTTTTTGTTTTTGTTTTGTTATGGGGGAATGTAGTCTGTACTGAGGCAGACAGCCAGGTATACAGACAGACCTGCTCTCTGACATAGGTGATGCAGATAAACACACACACACACACGCACGCACACACACACACACACACACACACACACACACTGAGAGACTGCGAGGCAGGCAGACAGACAGATAGACCCAGAGGCAATGAGGCAGACATACAGACAGACTGAGAGACAGACAAACAGACTGAGAGACGGTGAAACAGACAGACTGAGAGACGGTGAGACAGACAAAAAGACAGACAGACAGAACGAGAGACAGTGAAACAGACAGACTTATCTGAGTTGAGACAGACAGACAGACAGACAGACAGACAGACAGACAGACAGACAGAGCGACGATGGGACAGGCAGACTGATAAGTTGAGAGAGGTGAGACAGATAGATAGACAGACAGAATGCTTGTTCATGTTGATAACGGGAGGTGGCAGTGTTGTAATTGTTGGGAAGAAAGAAGTGATGATGACGATAATGATGACTGCAATGATAATGCCGATGAAGATGGTGAAGAATATGGTTTGATGCTGATGATGACGATCTTGAAAATGATACTGATGACGTCAGTGATCATTGCAGTGGTGCTGAAAGTGGGGTAAAAACAATTAATATATTTGGTTTGCCGGTTTTACGCAAACAGTCAGAGTTCGCGTTAAATTTGGAATTATCGGGGCTATAACAATGTTCCACATTCGAACAATATATGTGACTGCGTGTTTTAATTGTTTCATGTGAAGTATGATTCATTTATTCACTTCAAATGATATATAACTCTACAGTATGCACCTGAAGAGATGCAGCAAAATGTGGCAGGCATTAAACTGTGCAATATATTGTTTGTGGCCGGTCTCCCTGGTCTAGTGTTTAACGTCTTTCTCCATAATCCCTATATTCTCTTCAGTAACGTAAACTGCACGAGAATCGGTAGCGTTTCTCGCCGCGTTGGTAACTTACGGGGTATGTGAGCCGGTCGCTCAGAAATCAATGGCAAACTACTGAGCGTAATCTTGCCTAGTACATCAACAGCAGCTGAAAAATGCTGATGTTGACTGCAACGTCCTGTAAAGGATATGCCCCAAAAATTTTTTGTGGCTTATGTGTAAACAAGAATCGTCGCTTAAAAGTCGACAGGGTCGACTTCATTGCACCAGGTTTTTATCCCATATGGCTCAGTCTTTTTCCGCAGCGAACTGCCGAAAGCGTCGCACAAAGCACGAACTCTGTAGCTCCAGCGACGACCCCCAGGAGTCTCCGAAAAAAATGCACTCGTGAACCGAAGGACACGGCCTGGAATCAAACCCACAATCTTCGGAGCCCGTAAAAAGGTCGAGAGGAGCGACTTCATTGGACCGGGTTTAATCCAACATGGCTCGGTCTCTTTCCGCAGGGCGGTCTGCCAAAGGTGTCACACAAAGCACGAACTCCGTAGCTCCAGCGACGACCCCCAGGAGTCTCCGAGAAAGATGCACTCGTGAACTGAAAGACATAGCCCGGAATCGAACCCACAACCTTTGGAGCGCGAGGCAGATGGTTTGACCACTCGGCCACGGAGACTCCCTCTGTGTTTAAATTCACTGAGGGAACACACTGTTTTGATTGTGTTTTTGTTCGCTAGCTTTGAACTGGACTTAATTTTGCATGTGGATTAGCTTGCCCTTTTACAAGAGTACCTCGCCATCAGGCGAACCCACTATAACTCCTGAAGTACTTGTAATTTACGTCCCCATGTCAAGGACGAGAAGTCAAAATTAAGTCCAAGTGACAGGTCTAGGGATTGAACCCGTTACCTTGACATCAGCACACCGGAAGTTTATGAGCGAGCTTTCTTATTCGTTCAGCTGTGCTGACCTCATTTTTAAAATGTAGTGTGATGATACAGGGTGTATTTTTAATGACTGTGCAGTTTTTGAAAATATTGCCGGTCCAAGTTTTGTATTTACCTCTTATGTTGCATGCAATTTACAGAGGGTGAATAAAAAAACTTGGACCGGCAATATTTTCAAACACTGCACAGTCATTAAAATACGCCCGCTTATTTTGAAGAAACAATACCAGCGGCGCAAAAATAATTCAAAAAAGTACAACTTTGATAATTTAGGGTGCATTTTTTATCACTTTGCACTTTTTTGAAATATTGCCTTTCCGAGTATTGTATTTACTTATTATGTTGCATTGTGTTGCATGAACTCCACAGTACATACTCCACATACAACACTTGGAACGGCAATATTTTCAAAAATTGCAGTCATTAAAAATACACCCTATAGTTACATTGGTGATAATAAGACGAGATCGACATTGCATAGACAGGGCACGGGCAGTCAGGCAGATTCACAGACAGATGGCCAAACAGATAGTTAGTTAGTTGCATATGCTTTACAGGACGTCGCAGTCGACCCCAGCATTTTTTGGCTGCTTGTGATTTTCTTTTTGTTGTTGCAAGTTTGCGTTCATTAGTTTGCCATTGATTTCTGCATGACCGGCACTTATACCATTGTATGAAAAACAAACGCAAAGCGGTCTGCTGCCACATCGCCCGCAGCAGTGTTTCGAACGCGGTATGCGGGATTACAATCTGCGTCCGTAAGAGCCGGCAGACAGACAGACACATTAACAGACGAACAGACAGCCAGGCAGCTTTACAGACGGACAAGCAAAGAAATTGACAGACACATAAATAGACGAACAGACAGCCGGGCAGATTTACAGACGGACTAACAGACAGATTAACAGGCGGATATACAGACTTCTACGCGAATTGTCAGACAGACATATTAATAGGTTGATAGACAGACATGTAGACGTGGAGAAGGAAGACGTGTAGACAAGAAAGCATATAGACCGACAAGCAGACTGATGATCGGTCGTGCATAGACGGACAGACAGACGGACGGAAGTGTGAACTAACACACAGACAGAAGGACCGACGACAGACATGCATCTCTGGGTGTTGTCTTCATTTGTAGGGACATTCCGAATATTCGTTGACATAATTACATTTCGGGAGCTTCAATTTTGTCCTCACATTGTGCATTTGTGTTCCGTGTCGAAATGTATTGTAGCTATTGAATCTAGACCAAGTATGCGAACACCACCGTATTCTTCTTCTTCTTCTTCTTCTTCTTCTTCTTCTTCTTCTTCTTCTTCTTCTTCTTCTTCTTCTTCTTCTTCTTCTTCTTCTTCTTCTTCTCCTCCTCCTCCTCCTCCTCCTCCTCTCCTTCTTACATAATTTCCTCGCCTTCACCTCCTCACTCTCTCTTCGATAGCTTCTGAAATATGTATCAAGCGCAGAGCACGTGCTCCGTAGCTCCGGCGATGATGCCTGTGTTTAATTAAATCCATAAGCAAAATTTGGATATTGCAGGAAATAACCGGTGACCCTAACATTGCCTGCTTACTAGGGAAGGGGCAGGGGATGTCCCTCAGGAGTACATACGCCTGGCGCAGCCCTGCCCGCATACTAGACGTTCCACGTTCACGACCAGCTCACCCGTAGCCATTCAGTCCCCGGCACGTCGGTCCACCTTAAACTTGGGGATTTATAATCGGAGTTTTCCATCTCCTAGATTGGCCGTTGTAATAGCTAACGGGCCCAATCTACCCGTGGGCAAGAGGTTCCAGTGCCTCTTTTCTGGCGGACATAGTAGATGCATGTATACGGGGAACTAAACAAATATCATACAATATCTATCAAATAGTACATAGATAAAGTCACTACACAATGGAAACATAACTCTCGCCGGTAGATAGTTGAGCACCAAACAAAGCAGTGACGACATCAGTAATCTGGTTAACTTAATATGTTGAGCTCTGCAGTACAACATGCTGACAGTACAGCAGTGACCAGATGGATCACCATAGTCTGGCAAGAATGAGGCAGCGAGTTGTGACGAGGGGATCTGGCCGACGCTCGACGCTCAGAAAAAAGGCGGGACAGACATATAATCAGATTGCTACTGGAACCATTGATGTTGGAACTCTTTGCTGGCTGCTGAGGATGGGGACGGGGCGCTTATGGGAATGCCGCGACTGCTGTGATGTCGGTTCCTAAATCAATCAATCAATCAGTCCTCTCATTCTTCTTCTTCTTCTTCTTCTTCTTCTTCTTCTTCTTCTTCTTCTTCTTCTTCTTCTTCGTCTGTCCATTACCCAGCACACTGGGACATAGGACCTCAAACAAACCATGCCCAGCCGTCCTATCCTCAGCTATCTACAGCAGCCCCCTCCATGTCCTCCCAATATTAAACATCTATGTCTGCATTTCTCTTCTCTGTGTGTCTGTAGGTCTGCCGCTATTTCCTGGCCCCTGTCCTGTTAGTAGATTCGTGATTGTATCTATTCAGTTGACCCCCCCCCCCCCCCCCCCCAAAAAAAAAAAAAAAAAGACGATACGTCAAGTTTAATGCCAGCTATTACGTGCAGTAGCTGCAGCGTAGTAGCTGGACGCTCACCTGCCGCCTGGTGGGTATGGCTTCGATCCTCATCGGATCGGATTCGATCTAGCCTGGGCTCACAGGTCGGATTATCCTAAATTGAGTACCCAGGAATTCTTGGGGAGTAAAGAGGGGCGGCGTGACTCTGACCGTATCTCACACCGAGTTCCGATTGTTCTATAAAATATAGAGGTCAAGTACCATTTTCTCAGTGCGCCTTAAAGCGAGTTAAAGAGTCTTTCAACAAATCAGTTAGGTGCCGTCTCCACATTGAAGGTTGGCTGTACTGAATCTCCAACACTGTTTCTAGCCCTGGCTGTACATTCTGTCAAGACTGCTTTTCTCCCATGTCTTGTTGTTATCTTCCCCTGTTTTAGGGTCTTTACTTTTTTTTACCTGTATCATGTTGTGTGCCATTAAAGGCAGGTCTTAGTCAGATATGACTTAGCTACCGTTTGACAGTAGACGGTATTACCTGCTTTCTGTTAGCGCCGAAGTTTGGACGGCGCTCACCAAACCCGACACCCCACATGTGTTAGTGGCTTCGGGCGGAGGAGCGCAATTGGGAGGATACAAGCCTTATGCTAGTACAACCTAAAGACTAAATTTCATAGCAGGGTAGACTAGACCCTAAGCCTAGGTTGGTAACTGGTCTAGGATCGAAGCTCCTTCCGGTGGACAGTTAAAGCATTGCTTTGCTGATCCGGCAGCTTCTGCAACCTGTCTTGCTCCATGCGTATTGATGTTACCTTTCCTCTGGAATAAACTAGGCAGACCGAGAGAGAGACCATGCTGCATGGGCAACACGTGGTCTCTACAATTCAGCCCGGGTTTTGCGCTATGGAGAGGTATAACTCCACCTTACAAACTATCGACGGTAAGACGGTAAAACGCCAGTCAGTGCGTCCTCTATTTATATTTCTTTCTTCTACTTCTATTCAGGGCTGTGCCGTGCTATGATACCGCGAGGCGGCCGCATCAGGCGGCACCGTAAGGAGCTGTCATAAGAGGGCGACATTTTTAAAGAAGAAAAAAACATGTTACGGGCGGCATTTAGAAGACTTGCATCATTCTGAGAAAATCTACCGCACGGTCCTGATTCTATGAGGGTCAAACAATTCATGTGTGTTTATTTCTTAACTGTCTTAGTGGCCTCAAAGGGTTCCTCAATTGATATTTCTGTACAATTCTAGTGGCAGACTGTTGTGTTGGCATTCTGGCAGCGGCCTTATGTATGCATGCGTTTGCTTGCTGTTGCTTTTCTCGAGACTGCTGTATATTTCACTTTTCACACGAGACAGCGTTGAGCGTTTTTGAGTGGTTTTCGCTGGCACAGGAACAGAGTACTTATGAATGAATCGTCGACGTGAAGTTGAAATCAAGACTAACTCACCCAGTAAAGCGTGGTTAGCACCATCAAATTGGGAAGGACGGGCTGGACGAAGGAGCAGGAGTTTACCAGGACGAAGATGAACACGGGGTTATTGCAGACATGTTGAACATGAGGGGGTATGAGGTGGGAGAAATGGGGACATATCAAGATGATGAGAATGGCTTGATGGGAGCGCCGTGATGGGAGTGGCTTGATGAGAGTGACGTGATGAGAGTGACGTGATGAGAGCGACGCGATGAGAGCGCCGTGATGGGAGTGACGTGATGAGAGCGGGTTGGTGGGAGCGCCTTGATGGGAGCGGCTTGATGAGAGTGCCGTGATGAGAGCGCCGTGATGAGAGCGGCTTAATGAGAGTGTCGTGATTAGAGAGGCATGATGAGAATGACGTGATGAGAGAGGCTTAATGAGAGTGACGTGATGAGAGAGGCTTGGTGAGAGTGCCTTGATGAGAGAGGCTTAATGAGAGTGACGTGATGAGAGAGGCTTGATGAGAGTGCCGTGATCATAGCGCCGTGATGAGAGCGATGCGATGAGAGTGACGTGATGAGAGCGCCGTGAAGAGAGTGACGTGATGAGAGCGCCGTGATAAGAGTGACATGATGGGATCTTCTTGATGAGTGACGTGATGAGAGCTGCTTAATGAGAGTGACGTGATGAGAGAGTCTTGATGAGAGGGCCGTGATGAGAGCGCCGTGATGAGGGTGGCTTGATAAGAGTGACGTGATGAGAGCGATGTTTTGAGAGCGGCTTAATTGGAGCGCCGTGATGAGAGCGCCGGTCTGCAAAGGACCTCTGACATGACGAAAAGTAACAACATCAACAACAACAATATCTAAGATTACAAGTAGCCTAGGTTGATTATCACAGCGATGGACAACTAAAACATCGAAAGCGAGATACACAATAAATTCAGACGCTATGTTTTGCACAAGTGTCTTTAATAAATATTTCCCCGCCTTTCATAAAAGAATCGGATGTTATCAGCATCTACGATTTCGCTTTGAGAGTTATTGTCCAAGGAAACTGATTTGATGACGCCATCAGCGTCGACACGTGCATGCCCTTGGCCGGCAGACATCTTGAATCTGTCTCGCTCATATTTCTGCCGCCATACTAAACATTCCTTTATCGTCCATTCGTCATATTGCTTTCTATTCTACCCCAGTGTGTTAGGAAGCCGTGCCGCCATGTTTAGCTTTCCTATTTTAGCCCGAGATTTAAAATCCTGGCCAGTTTCTTCACTTCCGCCCCAGGGGAATCATTCGATTTTCCTTTGTCTTTTCATTTTAATCCTGGGTGGAACTGCTTTATAATCTTATTTAGCGTTTCCCTCTTCTACGTTGTGATGCCAATGAAACATGCGGTTTGTTATGTTTCTCCACATCTACTTTTGTATGCGTTCGCATGCTTTGAGCTCAAGCGTAGTCCATACACGTGCTTTTACTTCTAGTGTCCTGGACTGATTTTTCCGTGTGGATTAGCTTTCTCTACTACCAGTGTCCCTCGCCTTCAGGTGAACTCATCCGACTTCTGAGGTACTTGTAATTTACGCTCCTGGACAAGGACGAGAAGTCAACAATTTAAGTTAAATTGACCGATGTAGGGGTTGAACCCTTCCGATTGGGCCCCACCGTCAAAGCTGCTGGCGGATGTGGGGTATCGGGTTTGGTGAGCGCAGCCCACATGGACAAGACATTCAATCTAACCTTGGTACTAAGATAGTCGTGGGTAGTAGAGACGGCAGGCGTGATGGCGACCACCTCACCCACTCAGCACCGATTGTTCTATGACAACATGGGTCTAGTACCATATTCCCTGCATACATAAGGCTTGTAAAAGGGCCTTTTACTTTTTCCCTCACGAGTCCAATAAATGTTAAATTGTGGGGAGGTTTCTCAGTTTTGAAATGTAGCCGAGACCCGTTCGGCCTGCTTTTTTTCATCCCCAACAGACGAAGGAATTATAATGTACGCAACGTGCTTGAATGACCTCCAAGTTCGTGGACCTGGTTCGAGAAGGCTTGACATCCGATTCACTACCCAAGGATCACTGACGCGCTAACACCCTTTTCTCATTAAAAAAAAAAAAAAATCCACAGTCTACTCTATGAAATGAATCAGACCTGTCCAGTCGGGGGCGGACATTGTAATATCTTAGCCATTCCGCCCCATTTCGGGTAATTACTTCACTTAAGCAATCATAGTATGCTGAAAATAGCAAGCATCAGAAGAATGAGGCAATGAGAAGGTATTAAGACACCATTAGGAACGAGGCATCATGTCCGGTCGGTGGATATCCCCACTTTGCGCGGCCATGTAGAACGATGGAATCCTATTTGCGAGCCGCCAGCCCCGCATGACCAAGCCGTAGAGTTCATAGCAAAATTTCCGTGAAATAAGATCCCTACATCTCCAGGTAGTACTTGCAAGATAGCATCTTAGGTTCTTCTTCTTCTTCTTCTTCTTCTTCTTCTTCTTCTTCTTCTTCTTCTTCTTCTTCTTCTTCTTCTTCTTCTTCTTCTTCTTCTTCTTCTTCTTCTTCTTCTTCTTCTTCTTCTTCTTCTCCTTCTTCTTCTTCTTCTTCTTCTTCTTCTTCTTCTTCTTCTTCTTCTTCTTCTTCTTCTTCTTCTTCTTCTTCTTCTTCTTCTTCTTCTTCTTCTTCTTCTTCTTCTTCTTCTTCTTCTTCTTCTTCTTCTTCTTCTTCTTCTTCTTCTTCTTCTTCTTCTTCTTCTTCTTCTTCTTCTTCTTCTTCTTCTTCTTCTTCTTCTTCTGCTGCTGCTGCTGCTGCTGCTGCTGCTGTTGCTTCTTCTCCTCTTCCTCATGTGGAGGAAATGTGGACTTCTCGTCATTTACATGGGGACGTAAAGTACAAGAATCTCAGAAGTCAGAGTGGGTTCGCCTGATGGCGAGGGACACTGGTAATAGATAAAGCTAATCCACACACAAAAATCAGTCCGGTGCACTATGGACAACAACCCCTTTCATATTAATCTCCTAAATCTGGCTGATTCTGTCGCAGGATTATTAATCTGAGGCTGGGATGCGCCCTAATTATAACTTCTCTTTTGAGGTTCAACGGGGTATAGTTAATGGACAAAAAATGGACTGGAATGGAATTGTACCTTTAGCCAAGACGTCCAGATATGATCTCGATGTCATCCGCTTGCTCACTTTCCTTGTCATCACACAGAAATATCATTTTGTGGATCCCTTTGAGGCCTCTAAGATAGTTCATAAATAAATATACACGTATTGTTTGGCGCTGATAGAAGTAGGAGGCAGAATTAGAGACCAAACAATAGGTGTGTAATTATTTATGTTGTCTAGTGCGTCCTCTAGTCTCTAATTATTATTTATGTTGTCTAGGGCGTCCTCTAGTCTCTAATTCTCACTCCTACTTCTATGAGCGCCAAACAATGCGTGTGTATTTATTTATGTTATCTAGTGCTCTAGTCTCTAATTCTCACTCCTACTTCTGTGAGCGCCAAACAATACCTGTGTGTTTATTTATTATTAACTTCCTTTCATTAAGTTTTCAGGTTTATTTATTTTCATCAGCACAAATAGTAACTTTGTAACATTTGTATTCAGCACATCATTTATACTTCAAGAGCTGAATATTGAAGAGGATTGGCTTTTAAAGACGATAAAACAAAGAAAATTTATATATTTTGGTCACTTGAAACTTCATGAGAGTTTGGAGAGAACAATATTGGAGGGGTATATGAATGGGAAGAGAGAAAGAGAAAAGCCAAAGAGAAGATGGGTATAGGATGTGGCGGATGATCTCCAGATGGGTGTATCGGACGCGGGATATCTTGCTTCTGATCGAGAAGTTTTCTGGAAGGTTTTTATGGGAGCGAGGTTCTGCAAAGGACATGCTACTGAATGAATGAATGAATGAATGAATGAATGAATGAATGAATGAATGACATTATTTATTTGTGAATACGGAATACGGGAGTCTCTGTGGCGAAGTGGTCAAGCCGTTTGACTCGTGCTCCGAAGGTTGTGGGTTCGATTCCGGGCCGCGCCTTTCGGTTTACGAGTTAAATGTTTCGGAGACTCCTGTGGGCCGTTGCTAAAGCTACGAAGTTCGTGCTTTGTGCGACGCTTTCCGTACTGCGGAAAGAGACTGAGCCATATGGGATAAAACTATGTGCAATGAAGTCGACCCTGTCGACTTTTAAGCGACTTTTTATTTGTGAATTGTTTTGTTTTCGTTCGATCTGAGCTCGAGAATTCTCCACACACTAGACTGATTTTCGCGTTATGGCAAGATTGTCTATTATTAATGTCTCTCGCTGTCATGCGAACCCACTCCGACTTCTGATGTATTTGTAATTCAACACTCCAAGTCAAGGACTAGAAGTCAACATTGAAGTCGAACTGACAGGTGTAGGGGGAATCCATACACCTGGTTATCAGAGCATCAGACGTTTAAGAGCGAGTGCTCTTTTCTTTTCGCCCATGTGACTTCCATTCATGTATTATGTTATTTATTTAAGAATCGACCAGGTTGTAACATGGCTTTTCCTCTTCTGCCGCTACGTTCACCCAGAATGTTTTTTCAGACGTAATTGAGCTGTGCCTGTTTACAACAGAGCTGCTTTACATGCGCCTTTAGGCAGACACATCCGAGTTCTGCGGGCATTTGTTGACCGGATTAACCTTCACCCCGGGTTACATGGTTCAAAGATCGTCATACAACACCCAGTAGTCATCGAATAGCTCACAATGATGATTTGCACCATATACCTAAATGCTCTACATAATCTAAAAAGAATCCTGTTAGTTAGTCAGTCAGTCAGTCAGTCAGTCAGTCAGTCAGTTGGTTGGTTGGTTGCTGGCTGGCTGGCTGGTTGGTTGGTTGTTTGGTTGGTTTGTCGACTGGCCAACTTCACTGCACATGGAACCATTCAGTCCATGAGTGCTCAGACCCCCTCCTCAATAAATCCCGCAGCGTGTAGCTGCTCACTACTAAAATCCTGTACTTTTACTCTCACATTAATCTCGCTTAGTACAGTCCGTTATATCCAGGGGCATTCCCATTGTCTTCTAGAATTCCCATAGATTAACCTAACTGTTTGTATTTCATAGAATCCCAGTTAGTGCGTGTGCATTTTATTTAGGTAAGTTGGTGCTTTCATAACAGCAGATGAAAGATATATTAAGGAAGTTAAATATAGACATGGGCAAGCAAGAGCAGCATGTCACAAGTTAAGAACATTCTCTGCAATTTATCTTTGTAAATCCAGATGAGGACAAGAATTCTTATGAGCCATATTGAGCCTGTTCTGATGTATGGAAGCGAATCATAGACAAAAGGCAGACAAGTCAGGAAGTACGTAGAAGCTGCGGAGTAAGGTTTTCTGTAAGATAACGAGAGTATCGTGGACGGAGAGAAATACTAATGAAGACATTTAGAAAGAAGTTAATCCACAAAGATAACTGGTTACTGCATCAGAAGATGACAGTTGACATTCTCTGGGCATGTCATGTGAAGGGGAAAGATACAGTTTGCCTATGACGCACAACAAGTAGGCTGGATAAAAAGATAGGCGGAAAAGGGTGGGGCGGGGGGGGGAGGACCGATAAAAGTATATGCTGGACAGTTTGACATCATGGCATGGAGGAACGTCTCCAGTAGAAGTGTTACGCAGCACAAAAACAGAAGGTTGTGGACAGACATGATCACCAACGCCCCACACCATGGACTATAAGAAGATTGGCAGTACACGAGACAGAAGGTTGTGGACAGACATGATCACCAACACCCCACATCATGGACAAAAGAAGATTGGCGGTACACGAGACAGAAGGCTGTGGACAGACATGATCACCAACGCCATACGCCATGGATTATAAGAATATTGGCAGTACACGAGACAGGAGGCTGTAGACAGACATGATCACCAGCCACACGTCATGGACTATACGAAGATTGGCATTACAGGAGACAGAAGGCTGTAGACAAACAGTACAGGAGACAGGAGGCTGTGGTCTGACATGATCACCAGCGCCATGCAGCATGGACTATAATAAGTATGCCCTTATTTATCTAGAGAAACAGAAGATGGCCACCGACTGAACCAGTCGCCCAGGCACGATCTGTCGTCTTATCCACACCTGAACAAATTGGAAGGATTCCATTTCTGCTCATCAAATATGCATACAGATATTGAATTTCCATCTGTGTCGACGTAGTGGGAAGCTCGCCCTGGTGGACATGTTTGCGAATGTGCTTGTTTCCTGGAGTTCTGTTCATTGTCGTCCTTGTTGTAGTAATCAACTTGCTGATGATACTGCAGAGGCACGAGACGAGGGATGAGAAACGGTGTTATTCATCACGCGCCATGCCGATAAACCTTGGCCGTCATCGCATACGATCACCAGAGTCGTGGGTCAGCTCCGTGTTCTGTTTCGACCATGTCTCGAAAGAATACCACGGACAGGCAGAGAAACCAATGAGCAAGTCCTGCAAGGAGCAAATGAAAGCCGACGTAGCACTTTGTTGATGTTTAAATTATCCCTCAATGCCAGTCTCTGCATTTCCCGTCCTGCCAGGATCACGGAAGTGTTACAAGCAAAGCATTTTATTGAAAGGCCGAAAGTGGAGATGAAAGTGGCCGAAAGATTTTTTTTTTTGCTCGCTCATTTTGAACTCAAGTGTAGTCCATAAACGCTAATTCTAGTGGCGCAGGACTGAAATTTGTGTGTGGATTAGCTTTTATTATCAGTGTCTCTCACAATCAAGCGAACCCACTTCGATATCGGAAGTCCTCGTAATTTACATCTCCAAGTCAAGGACGAGAAGTCAACATCTTCGTCCAACTGTCCGGCGTATGGGTTGAACCCCCTACCTCAGCATCAGCATACCGAATGTTTACGAACCAGCGTTGTTATCCATTCGACCATGCTGACCATTGAAACGACTAACTGGCGATTGTGCTTTTACA
This sequence comes from Cepaea hortensis, assembly GCA_963921405.1. Taxonomy (NCBI): domain Eukaryota; kingdom Metazoa; phylum Mollusca; class Gastropoda; order Stylommatophora; family Helicidae; genus Cepaea; species Cepaea hortensis. Next base: position 437,378,588 of record OY992876.1, read on the forward strand.
AAGAAAGCACATACTGCTTCGACTGTTAATGTTATCTTGGTAATTATTTACTCAAGCCACCTTCCGTACTCTACACACTTGTAAGTGCAGAAGAAGTAATTTACCACACACACAAAAAAGTCTTAAATGTCGAGAGGTCGACTTCATTGCACCAGGTTTATCCTATATGGCTCGGCCTCCTATCCGAAGTGCTGACGGAAGCACTTTGGGGATCTCTCTGGCGAAGTGGAAGCACTTTACAAGTTTCAGCATATCGTTACCAATACACCATGTGCAGTTTGTTACACGTTTCGCACATTAAGCAATACAAAGTAAATGTAAAGTAAAGTATGTAAAGTAAAGTACCCTTTTACTCTCCTTTAGGCATATAGTGCTAGATCACGCAGCTACAGACAATGTCAGTCAGAGAATGGTATGTTCACTATCACACCGGCTACAGACCAATGGTCAGTCAGAGAATGGTATGTTCACTATCACACCGGCTACAGACCAATGGGTCAGTCAGAGAATGGTATGTTCACTATCACACTGGCTACAGACCAATGGTCAGTCAGAGAATGGTATGATCAGTACCACACCGGCTACAGACCAATGGTCAGTCAGAGAATGGTATGGTCAGTACCACACCGGCTACAGACCTATGGTCAGTCAGAGAATGGTATGGTCACTATCAAACCGGCTACAGACCAATGGTCAGTCAGAGAATGGTATGGTCAGTATCACACCGACTACAGACCAATGGTCTGTCAGAGAATGGTATGGTCAGTATCACACCGACTACAGACCAATGGTCAGTCAGAGAATGGTATGGTCACTATCACACCGGCTACAGACCAATGGGTCAGTCAGAGAATGGTATGGTCACTATCACACCGGCTACAGACCAATGGTCAGTCAGAGAATGGTATGTTCACTATCACACACCGGCTACAGACCAATGGTCAGTCAGAGAATGGTATGTTCACTATCACACCGGCTACAGACCAATGGTCAGTCAGAGAATGGTATGTTCACTATCACACGGCTACAGACCAATGGTCAGTCAGAGAATGGTATGTTCACTAACACACCGGCTACAGACCAATGGTCAGTCAGAGATGGTATGTTCACTATCACACCGGCTACAGACCAATGGTCAGTCAGAGAATAGGTATGTTCACTATCACACCGGCTACAGACCAATGGTCAGTCAGAGAATGTATGATCAGTACCACACGGCTACAGACCAATGGTCAGTCAGAGAATGGTATGGTCAGTACCACACCGGCTACAGACCTATGGTCAGTCAGAGAATGGTATGGTCACTATCACACCGGCTACAGACCAATGGTCTGTCAGAGAATGGTATGGTCAGTATCACACCGACTACAGACCAATGGTCTGTCAGAGAATGGTATGGTCCAGTATCACACCGACTACAGACCAATGGTCAGTCAGAGAATGGTATGGTCCACTATCACACCGGCTACAGACCAATGGTCAGTCAGAGATGGTATGGTCAGTACCACACCGGCTACAGACCTATGGTCAGTCAGAGAATGGTATGGTCACTATCACATCGGGGGCTTTTACTTCCCAAGATATTTACTGTGACCTATTTTATCCTGGGTCCAGCCTGGAGCCCAGGTTCATTTTAAACATCAACGCAGATAGGGGGGGGGGGGTTGAACCCGTGAACATCGAGCCGGGTGGGGGGGGGGGGGACGTCTAGTCACTACGCACCCTCGTCTATTACAATAATGTTACACAATTATTTTAGTTAATCTAGTTGCAAATACTTTACAGGACGTCGCAGTCAACCCCAGCATTTTGGGATGTGTTTCCTGCGCAAGTTTACGTTCAGTAAACCATTGCTGTCTGATATACGTTATATCATTTATGAAAAACAATGCAAGGTGGTCTGTTGCCAAATATCCCGCAGTTGTGTTTCGAACGCGGTATGCGAGATTACGAAATGCGTCCACAGCCCTTTCGCCACGAAGCGAGT